>PVKE010038414.1:0-15457 GCA_004027555.1 Craseonycteris thonglongyai
AAAAAACAATTATGTACAACTATGAAGACTGTTCTGCGCCCTCCCCTTTTTTCTCTGTCCCTGTATCTCTCTCTCTCTCTCTCTTTTCCTCTCTCTCTTTCTCTCTCTGTCAAAAACAATAAAAATAAATCTTAAAAAATAAAACCTCTGAACCCAACATAGGAGCACCTAAATATATAAAACAAATATTGACTGACATATAAGCAGCAATCAACAGTAAACTAATTATACTAGGGAACATTAACAACATACTGATATAAATGGACTCACCTTTTTACAGAAAATGAACATAAAAACAGTGGTCTTAAATGACACACTAGACTAGGAAGATATAGGTGATAGTTTTAGAGCATTTTACTCTACTACAAATGAATATACATTTAATTCAAGTGCATATGTAACATTCTCCAAGATAGAGCACACATTGGGCCACCAAACAAGTCTCTATGAATTTAAGAAGATTGAAATCATATCAAGGATCTGCTGTGACCACAATGTATTAAATTAGCATCAAACTACAAAAACAAAAATCATGGAGACTGAATGACTTGCCACTAAGATATAAATGAGACAACAATGTGTTTGAGGAAGAAATTAAAAGATACTTTAAGGAAGAGATAATAAAAACACAACAACCCTAAATATATAGGGCACAATAAAGCAGCACTAAGATGAAAATTTATAGCATTGAAGGCTGACATAAAAAAAAGGAAAATCTTAAATACATAGTTTGACCTTACAGCTAAATGAACTGGAAACAGGACAAACAAAACCCAAGGTGAATACAGGAAAGGAAATAATAAAGATCAAAGGGAATGCCAGGCTGGCTCAGTGGTTTAGAACTTGCCTCACAATCATGAGGTTGGGGGATCAAATCCTGGCCCCGGCCCATGAAAATCCAATTGTTAAACTGAATACAAATGTAACTGCTGGGATGGTGGTAAAGTTCTCCCCTCCCATGCAGTAGGCCTCCACTTCAGTTCCCACCTCATGCGGCCCCACATCACCCTGTGTGGAATAAAACCATGTCACAACTAATGATGTACAACTATGGAGACTGCTCTAGGGCCTCATTCTCTCTCTTTCTCCTCTCAAAATATAAAATAAATTGTTAAAAAAGATAAGAACATAAATAAACAATACAGAGTCTAAACAATGATATAAAATTTTTGTGAACCCAAGAGTTGAATTTTTGAGAAGATAAAAATGAACAACTTAAATCAGAATCATCAAGAAAAAAGAGAGAAGATCCGTGTTAATACAGTCAGGAATGGAAGAAGAGAAGTGAAAACCAACACCATAGAAATAAAATAAAAATATAAAAAATATGACAATCAAATATACACCAACAAATTAGACAATCTGAAATAAATAAATACATTTATAGAAGCATACAATCCTGCAAGGTTGAATTAAAAAAGATACAGAAATTCTGAACCTAACAAATACTACTAATAGAAAATAATTAGTAATCAGCAAGCTCTCAACAAACAAATCTTCTGGAACAGATTTCTTCACAGGTGAATTTTACTACATACTAAAAAAAGAATTAACACTTATTTTTATCAAACTATTCCAAGAAAATCAAGAGGAGGGAAGGATTTCACACACATTTTATAAGACAGGATTGCCCTGATTCAAAACCACACAAACATATCACAAAACAAACAAACTATAGACTGATAGCCATAATTAACATAAATGCAAAAAATCCTGAACAAAATAGTAGCAAACAGAATTGAGCAATACATTAACAAGATTATGCACCATTATCAAGTGGTATGTATTCCTGTTTTGCAAGGCAGTTTCAATTGGCACAAATCATTTAATGTGATACACCACATAAACAAAATGACAAAATCACATGATGATATCAACAGATGCAAAAATATTAGATGGAATCCAACATTTGTTTATGACAAAAACACTCAGTAAAGTGGGAATAAAGGAAACATAGCTCAACATAATTAAGGGTATATATGACAAACCCACAGCTAATATTACAATCAGTTGAGAAAGGATAAACACATTTTTCTTAAAGTCAGAAGCATGACAAAATTGCCTATTTTCACCACTTTTATTCAGCATATTATTAAATATCTTAGTCACAGCAATCAGACAAAAATAAATAAATAAATAAATAAAATGCATCTATTTGGGAAAAGAAGAAGTAAAATTCTAGATCACACAATAGAGAAAAGCCTAAAAATTCCCCCAAAAAACTATTAGAACTTACACATGAACTTAGTAAAATAGCAGCATATAAAATTAATATTCAGAATTAATTAATTTTTAAAAAATATTTATTTATTTTTGACAGAGAGCAAGAGATAGAGAGAGAGATACAAAGACAGAGACAGAGAGACAACTGAACTAGGGGAGCTCCCAGTTCAGCATATGGTTTCGCAGGGGCCGGGGCGGGGATTTGATTCCTGGTCCCTGGCACTGCAAAGTGAGTGCTTAACCCCCCACTGAGCCATCCCAGCTTCCCCAATTTGAATTTTTATACACAAATAATAAGCTAACAAACATAAATTAAGAAATAATTTCATTTACAGTTGAAGCAAGGAAAAATGAAATACCTAGGTATATATTTAATGAAGGAATTAAATACCTATATTCAGAAAATTATAAGATATTGACAAGAGAAATTAAAGGTACAAATAAATGAAAACATAAGCCATGCTCAAGAATAGGAAATATTAATATAGTTAAAATAGCCACAATACACAAAACAATCTATGCATCCAGTGCAATTTTCATAGAAATGCCAGTAGCATTTTCACAGAACAAATAACCTAAAATTAATATTAGACCATAAATACCCCAAACAGCTACAGCAACCCTGAGAAAGAAGAACAAAGCTAGAGGCATTATGATACCTGAAATCAAATTGTTCTATAAGGCCTTAGCAATCAAAACTGCATGGTTTGGCATGAAAACACACACAGATCAGTGGGAAAAAATAAGGAGCCCAAGTTTTTTGTATATTTTTTTATGTTAGCCCCTTATCAGAGGCATTGTTTGCAAATATTTTCTCCCAGTTGGTTGGTTGCCTCTTTGCTTGTTGATGGTTTCCTTTACAGTGCAGAAGCTTTTTAGCTTGATAACGTCCCATTCATTTATTTTTGCTTTTACTTCCTTTGCCATCGAGGTCAGATTTATAAAGTCCTCCCTGCACTCCAGGTCTATAAGTTTAGTACCAATGTTTTCTTCTATGCAATTTATTGTTTCATTTCTTATTTGGAGGTCATTAATCCACTTTGAGTTAATTTTGGTATATGGTGAGAGATCACAGTTTACATTCAGCCTTTTGCATGTGGCTTTCCAATTTTCCCAGCATCGTTTACTGAAGAGGCTTTCTTTTCCCCACTGTACATTTTTTGCTCTTTTGTCAAAAACAATCTGTCCATTTATTTTTGCGTTTATTTCTGGGTTTTCAATTCTGTTTCATTGGTCTCTGTATCTGTTTTTCTGCCAGTACAAAGCTATTTTGATTACTGAGGCTTTGTAGTACAGATTAAAGTCAGTCAGTGATGTGCTCCCAGCTTCATCTTTTTTTCTTTGGATAGCTTTTGAGATTCTTGGTCTTTTGTGGTTCCATACAAATTTGATGATTTTTTAAATCTATTTTTTTAAACTAAATCTTTATTTTTTTATTGTTTTTGCCAGAGATAGAGGGAGTGAGAGATACAGAAACAGACAGAGAACTGAACTGGAGGCACCCCCCAGTTCAGCAAATGGGTCCGCAAGGGCCAGGGCCAGGATTCAATCCTCAGTCCCCAGTGCTGCAAAGTGAGTGCTTAACCCACTGAGCCATCCTGGCTTCCCCCTAAATCTATTTATTGAAAGAATGTCTCTGGTATATTGATGAGGATGAAATTTAATTTGTATATTGCTTTGGGGAGTATGGTCATTTTAACTACGTATGTTGATTCTCTGAATCCATGAACGCAGAATGTCTTTCCAATTTTTTTGTGTCCTTTATACTTTCTATTAAAAGTGTTTTATAGTTTTCAGTGTATAAGCCCTTCACATTATTTTTTAGATTTATTCATAGGTATCTTTTTATTGCACTGGCAAAAAGAATGGATCTTCTTATCTCTCTTTCTGAAGTTTCATTGTTGGCATATAAAATTGCAGTTGATTTTGGAACATTATTTTTGTATCCTGCAACTTTACTGTATTTGTGTGTTATTTCTAATAGATTTTTGATAGATTCTTTACAGTTTTATATGTAAAGAATTATGTCATCTGCAAAGAGTGACAGTTTAACTTCTCTCCCAATTCTAATACTTTTTTTTTTTCTTTCTCTTGCCTGATTGCTCTGGCTAGAACTTCCAGAACAGTGTTGAATAGCACTGGTGACGGGACATCCCAGTCTTGTTTCTGATTTTAGGGTAATAGGCTTCAGCTTTTCCCCCCATTTGGTATAATATTTGCGGAGGATTTGTCATATATGGCCTGTGTTATGTTGAGGTACTTTCCTTCAATTTCCATTTTATTCAGTGTTTTTATCATACATGGGTGTTGTATCTAGTTGAATGTTTTGTGGGTTTTTTTGTATCAATTGAAATAATCATGAGGTTTTTATCCTTTGTTTGGTTTATGTGCTGGATTACTTTGATTGATTTGCATATGTTGAACCATCCTGTGCCCCTGGGATAAATCCCACTTGGTCACGGTGAATAATCATTTTAATGCATTGTTGTATTCTGTTAGCTAAAATTTTATTTAAGGTTTTTCCATCAGTGTTCATCATGCAGATTGGCCTATAGTTGTCCTTTTTTGTATTGTCTTTCCCAGGTGTGGGTATTAGAGAGATATTAGCTTCATAGAATGAGTTGGGTAGTATTGCCTCCTCTTGAATTTTCTGGAGTAGTTTGAGGAGGTTGGGCTTAGTTATTTGAATGCTTAATAAAACTCATTGGTAAAACCATCTGGTCCAGGACTTTTGCCTTCACGCAGGTTTTGGATAGTTGTTTAAAGTTCTGTACTGTTGATTGGTCTATTTAGGTTATCCAAATCTTCTTGGTTCAGTCTAGGTAAACTAGAACATGTACAACTCAACAATGAAAAAACACAAGCAATCCAATTTAAAAAATGGGCAGAAGACCTTAACAGACACTTCTCTCACGAAGACATACATATGGCCATCAGATATATAAAAAAATGCTCAACTTCACTTGAAATTAAGGAGATGTAAATAAAAACCACAATGAGATACCATCTCATACCTCTTAGAATGGCTGCAATCAAGAAGACAAGAGATAACAAATGCTGGAGAGATTTGAAGAAAAGGGAACCCTTGTACACTGTTGGTGGGAATGTAAACTGGTACAACCACTCTGGAAGCCTGTATGGAGATGCCACAAAAATTTAGGAATAAAATTACCATATGACCCAGCAATCCCTTTACTGGGTATCTACCCCCAAATCCTAAAAACCTTAACCTGCAAAGATGTCTGAATTCACATGTTCATTACAGCACTGTTCACAGTGGCCAGAACACAAAAACAGCCAAAATGCTCTTTGATAGATGAATGACTGCATAAAGAAGTTTTGATACATTTACACAATGAAATAAAACTCAGTGATAAAAAAAGATGTAATATAGTCATTTGTGACAATGTAGATGGACCTTGAAACCATCTTATTAAGCAAAATAAGTAAGACTGAAACAATCAGGAAACATATGACCCCACTTATAGGTGGATTATAAAACTGAAAGTAACAAAGTAACAAAGACTTATGGACACACTCAAAAGCTTGGTGATTACCTGAGAGAAGAGAAGGAGAGGGAAGGGAGAGTGGAGTGGGGAGGTGGCAGTGGGCATCAGACTTATGGACACACTCAATAGTTTGGTGACTACCGGAGTGAAGGGGAAGAGGGGAGAGGGATAGTGGGGGAGAGAGGTAGGAGTGAGCACCAGATATATGGTGATGGAAGTAGAGCAGATTCTGGGTGGTGAGCACATAATGCAATACGTAGTTGATGTAATGTAGGTGTGTACATCTGGAAACTAATTGTTACCAATTAATGTCACCCCAATAAATTTAACAGTAAAATTTTTTTTTAAAAAGAGCCCAGATTTAATTCCATGAGTATATGATCATTGAATCTATGAGAAATGAAACAATAATTTACATTGGGGTAAAGACAGTTTGTTCAATAAAGGTATTTGGAAACCTGGACAAATGCATGCAAAAAAATAAAAATGGGCCATATTTTTTCACCACATACATGAATAAAGTCAAAATTATTTAAAGACTTTAAGACCAAAACACATAAAATTTATAAAGGTAAACTTCCAGACATTGCCCTCAGTAATATTTTCACTAACACACATTTTTGAGCCAGGAAAACAAGAGAAAAAATAAACAAATGGGTCAACATGAAACTAAAAAGTTTTCACAGCAAATGAAACCATCAACAAAACTAAGACATTTTACCTTAAGAGAAGAGATACTAACTGCAAACAACCTTAGAAAACACATGTTCACTAATGCAGGTATAGAGTAAATAAAATTTTGCAAATTAACTTTGAAAGAGAATACACAAATCTACATATGTAATTGGTCTTTTATTTAATTTCTCATTAAAGTCTCCCAGTGACAACCAATTTTCTCTATGTTGTTTTTTCATTTTTTTTAACTGATGAAAAATAGAATATCAAATAATCTTTAAGCCACAAGCACTTGCTATGTATTGTTTAGGATCGAATGAAAACTCCAACTTGACCCTTCACAGGTCAACCATAATTGATACATAAATAAAGGTAACCTGCATATAACACAAAGGGGCTACTTTTTATTACTAAAATGACTTTAGGTATATTAGACCTTAACTCTGGACCTAGCAGAAAACTAAATGGCAAGCCTGGCCGGCTCCTTGTAACTGGGGGGTACAGAAAACCCAGAGCGTCACTCTTCCCCATCATAGCTTCCGCCTACCAAAGACAGCAGGAAGGAGACAGAGGGGCTGTCTTGTGTGACCTGCCCACCAACGCTCTCAGGGTGGGCCAGGGGAGGGGTCCCAACAGAACAGAAAGTGGTGGGGACCTGCAGCTCTGGCTGGTAGACCTGTACTCTCCCTGTCCAATGCACACCCTCTACAAAACAACTGCATTGCAGGGAAGACAAAAAGCAAAACACTGCTTTTAATTTCCCCAAATGAGAACTGAACAATACCCCACCTTTTTCCCACTTCTCATGACACCATTGGATGCTTCTCTTCTCTCTCTGCTGGCGGAGCCCCCTGGTAATTAATTTACCCAGTAGCTGACAGTGGCAAACTCCCTTGTGGGGCAAGAGAATCCTGTCCTGCCTGGCCGTGGTCCAGCTGCCCTGGCTGGCCACCAACATGGTTCTCCATGCTTCCTGGGTTGCTTCGCAAGCTCCCTGAGCCTCAGGCACCCTTTCTTCTTTCCCCACCCCTTCCACGCTCCTCTGGGTTTTGTCTCCCGTTGGTCTGGATCTTCCCCAAGGTGGCCACGTTTATGGCTTCTGGGTGGAAGGAATCTTCACCCAGTCATCCAAAGCAGTCTTAGGTATGGCCTCAGCACCACCTGAATGGCCCAGCCATTTCTCCCATGGCCCCTGGTGGGTAGTGCAGGCCACAGCCTGGTGATCCTGTCTGACTCCTGTGGGGATAGAGCACCATCCTCAGTCAGCGAGTGTGATTTGCCCAGTCGGGCAGAGATCATTATGCTCAGCTACCTTCGCTGATCTTTCAGTCCACCAGTGTTCCCTACAGGGGTAGGTCTCTTCTGTCAGGCACCCCTGGTACTTCAGGCAGCTCCAGCAAGGGTAGGTATGTGGTGAGTCAAAAAGAATTCAGGCACTGCCTTTCAGCCAGGGACCCCTGCACACCCAGCCTCCAGATAGTACAGGTGTCCTTGCCCAGAATAAGACCAGCAGTGGTAGAGAAGATGGAGGTGACAGAGAACAGGACAACCCACTGCCCGAGGGTCTGGGGTATCTGGGATAGAGAAGAGTACAGAGGAGTTGAAAAACCTCCACAGCCAACAATCACAGCCCTGGCAGTGGGCATTTCCCATTCTTTGGTTCATGGGCAGCAGGGCAAGAAGTGCCCCTGTAGTAGAACAGGAGTCTGGAGTCTTTTAAAGACTTCCTTGGGTGCAGCCCACAACTTCTGGGATCCAAAATTTCTTTTAAGAGACTTGGACCTCTCTGCACAATTCTCACTGAATAAAAATCCCCTCAGTTTCTGAGAAAGGTGAGAGTGGCCCCTGTCTGTATCAAGACACTAGACCCTCCTAGCATCTATAGCTCTCTCACCTCTGACTGGGATTCTGGGGCTTCAGTGATTCTGAACTTGGCATTTAGTTTCTAACTCAACTTTGTTCTCACCCAGCCCAAACTGAAAAAAAGCATTTCCTGGGAGGTTCGATTTTGCTTGGAGATCTCCTTTTTCAAGAAATACTGATCCCTTTGTCAAACAGGCAATTGGGAAGAGTGGGGAGAGGCACAGAAGACAGAAGAGGACATGCAGCACAAGAAGATAACTGAAGTGCTACCTGAGACTGCCTGAAAGAAGATGGTTCACCAGAGCCATGAGATCACCAGGACCCAAGCAAGAGAACTTTGAAAGTCCTAGGAGAACCTATAGCAGTTCTTACTGAGTCTACAGCAGGAGAAAATGGGATGAAGAGGCTGAAACCACTACTCACAGCCGTTCAAGGCAGCTTGTTAAGTGGGCACTTGACTAGCAGACTCTCAGCAAGTTGTACAGGCAATGTGTCCAAGAGTCAGTGTAGGTGTGGGAGGACTTAGGGGAGATGAAACTAAAATAATAGATTCCTATTTTCAGCAAGAGTACACCAAACTTGTGTTAGCTAATTAAAAATATATATTGTAAGTGTGGCAAAATGCCCCTGCCAGACTGTGGAGTCCCTTCACGCTTTCAGTAAAGAAATTACTTCATTTGTTCATGCCCCTTAATGCCCAAATGCATTTTCTCAATTGACTTGAACTTCTATTTTTTTTTAGTTTACATGACCTTCAATGATCATCCAAATTAAGTGTCAATTGTTTTTTTTTGTTGTTGCAGTCATGTTCTCAAGCATTATTGTGTCACAACTAACAGTTCTAAATGATTTTAAGAAATAATATGTCATCCCAATACTGTAGATTCAAATCCACATTGTAGATTAAATTCACTAAAATGTAAAGTATACTGGCTACTTTGAATCTTCAAAGACAGCAGATTGCTGGCAGGCAATACCAATGAATAGAGGCTACTTTTCCAGATTTAGCTGTCTTCTTTGGCAAGAAAAGGAGTTGTGCAAAGTGAACTTGAAGAGCCCTGTGGATCTCTGTAATATGTAATACTATATCTATAAGGAACATACTGCTATGAGGGGAATTATTTAGCAGAAATAATAATAATAAAAATAACGTTTTTTATTCAAACCGAGCCTTTGTATCCAATTCTTCAGAAATACAGACATGCACACCAGTCAAAGGCCTTTTGAAGGAATAAACCTTACCTCAGACCTCTTTTAATTGAAAGAAACTGATGCCCACAATTGCCATATGAGACCAAAGTCAAAATCAGGTAATAAAGTTTCTAATGCCGTGAATGACATTCTACAGCCCAGGAGGTTGATTCCTTGTCTTGCAACCACAAGGTACAGGAATCGAATCCCAACCCCAGACTGTGCAAACCTATTTGCGGAACTGCTGTGAACTGGTAACCACCAGGATGGCAATGAAGTTTCTCACTTTTCAAAAGGGAGGCCCCCTGTTCAGTTACTGCCCTGTGCAGCCTCATGTATGCCCCTTTGGAATAAAACTATGTCACAACAAATGATGTACAACTATGGAGCCTGGTCTGGGCTCTCTCTCTCTCTCTCTCTCTCTCTCTCTCTCTCTCTCTCTCTCTCTCTCTCTCCCTCTCCCTCTCCCTCTCCCTCTCCCTCTCCCTCCCTCTCTCTCTCTCTCACCTCTCAAAAAATAAAATTAATCTTAAAAAAGATTCCAATATTTGATTCCCTTTTCCACACTCTATAATAGAAGTCACTCTATCAATTATCATGTTTCTATTCAAACTTCAGGCTTTTAAGCTTTAAATCTTAATATTTTCCAAACTTCAGGCAAACAGGAAATAAACTGAAAGATGTTTTGTTGTGCTATTTATCACCACCATGGCTTTAAGATTTATCTACATATTAATGACTCCCAAATCTGTATTTCCATATCACGCTTTATCTTAACTCTAAACCAACAATGATTTCTCTCTGCTTATCATCCAATTATCTTATGTAAAAATACCACAGAACTCCATTCAATACCTTTCTTGCAGACTTTCTATCCAATAATGTTTTCAGTCTCTGTGAGTGGCATTATTATTTATTTGTTCAGGTGGCAAATTTAGGTAGAATAGCAGTACACCCATCTCTTTCTCTTATCCCATCATCTCACCAGCTAGAAAGTCATGATAATTCTAATTGCTAAAATATTTCAGGACTGTGTGTTTATCTCTCTTTCCTCTGCTATTTTAATAGGGCAAGCCCTTATAATTTTCTCACTGGATTTCTACAAGAGCTTAAAAAGTTTTATCCCAGTGTTCATCCCTAGCCTCTTATATTCCATTCTCCATACTGTCTTTAAAAATGCAAATCTGATTATGTCACTTACCTTTTTAAAATGATTTTGTTTGCTTTATCTGTTTGGTTATGTCATATTTTACTTAGTGTAGCTTTATAATATGTTTTACTATTTGAAATTTCATAAATTTTGTTTTGAAATAAATTTATTTATTCCTAAATCTGTCAAAGTATATACCTCTGTGTGAATATAAAATCTTACCAAATACTCAATCCATTATTTCACTGTTTCCCTACAGGAGAAATATATCCATAGAGGACAAGACCAAAAAGAGAAATATATATACTCATATATGCATATTTTCTAACCAGAAGTTCTGTTCAAAATGCAGTGAGTCCCCAGTATTGGTCAGTTAGGCTAGTTCTGAAAACTTCCTTTTCCATAATGAGAGGATTTAAGGCATTTCTTTTCCTTGAACATACTACATGGGCTTACTAAGGGGGATATAATTTTTAAGAAGATATCAGTGGGAAGAGCAGTTTCTCCCAATCAAGTGAAACATTTGGCTTATGTCATGTCTCCAGCATTATGAAAGTTATGTGTTCCCAAAAATTACTCAGTGTTGTGACTCAAATATTGCTTTGGAATTTGACCAATATGTAGTATGATCCTTCTTTTTCAGTAGCATAGTGAGTGGGGATTCACAGGTCCTCTAGACTTGACAGTGTTTTGTTTATTTTACTATTCTATTTTTTTTATTGGTAAATTTAATGCGGTGACATTGATTGGTAACAACTAGATAGTTTCCAGATGTACAAGTCCACAACACATCACCTATGCATCTCGTTATGTGCTCACCACCCTGAATCAGCTCCCCTTCTATCTCCATGTATCCGGTGTCCATCCCTCCCCCTACTTTCCCTCCCCCCTCCTTTCTCCTCTTTAAGTAACCACCAAACTATTGAGTGTGTCCATAATGCTGGTGCCCACTCCCACCTACCCTCCCACCTCCCCTCCCACCTCCCCTCCCACTCTCTCTCCCCCCTCCTCCCCTTCCCTCAGGCAATTACCAAGCTATTGAGTGTGTTTATAGGTCTCTGTGTCTTTGTTTCTTTCAGTTTTATATTCCACCTATAAATGAGGTCATATGTTTTCTGATTATTTCAATCTAACTTATTTCACTTAATAAGATTGTCTCTAGGTTCAACCATGTTGCCACAATGACTGTGTTTCATCATTACTTATCGCTGAGTAGTATTCCATTGTGTAAATGTACCACATCTTCTTTATCCAGTCATCTATCGAAGGGCATTTTGGTTGTTTCCATGTTCTGGCCACTGTGAACAGTGCTGCGATGTACAAACATCTTCAAAAATTAAGGTTTTCAGGTTTTTTGGGTAGATGCCCAGTAGAGGGATGGCTGGGTCATATGGTAATTCCATTCATAATGTTTTGAAGAATCTCCATACAGCTTTTCATAGTGGTTGTACCAGTTTACATTCCCACCAGCAGTGTGTGGGGGTTCCTTTTTGTCCACAGCCTCTCCAGCACTTGTTATCCTTTCTCTTGTTTATTCTAGCCATTCTAACAGGTGTAAGTTGGTATCTCATTGTGGTTTTTATTTGCATCTCTCTAATTGCTAGTGAAGTTGAGCATTTTTTCATGTATCCATTGGCCATATGAATGTCTTTATTAGAGAAGTGTCTGTTAAGGTCATCTGCCCATTTTTTAAATTGGATTGCTTTTTTTTGTTGTTGTTGAGTTGTACAAGTTCTTTGTATATTTTTGATATTTGCCCCTTATCAGAGGCATTGTTTGCAAATATGTTTTCCCAGTTGGTTGGTTACCTCTTTGCTTTGTTGATGGTTTCCTTTGCAGTGCAGAAGCTTTTTAGCTTGTTAAGGTCCCATTCATTTATTTGTGCTTTTACATCCCTTGCCATTGAGGTCAGATTCATAAAGTCCTCCCTGAACCCCAGGTCTATAAGTTTAGTGACAATGTTTTCTTCTATGCAATTTATTGTTTCCTTTATTATTTGGAGGTCTTTAATCCATTTTTAGTTAATTTTGGTATATGGTGAGAGATAGCAGTTCACATTCAGCCTTTTGCATGTGGTTTTCCAATTTTCCCAGCACCATTTACTGAAGAGGCTTTCTTTTCCCCACTGGATATTTTTTGCTACTCTATCAAAAATAATCTGTCCATAACTTTGTGGGTTTATTTTTGGCTTTTCAATTCTGTTCCATTGGTTTGTGGGTCTGTTTTTCTGTCAGTACCAAGCTGTTTTGATTACTGAGGCTTTGTAGTACAGATAAAAGTTAGGCAGTGAGATTCCCCCAGCTTTGTCCTTTTTTCTTGGGATAGCTTTTGCAATTTGTGGCCTTTTGTGGTTCCATACATATTTGATAATTTTTACAATCTATTTCTTGAAAGAATGACTATGGGATTTTGATGGGAATGGCATTGAATCTGTATATTGCTTTGGGGAGTATGGTCATTTTAACTAAGTTGATTCTTCTAATCCATGAACATGGAATGTCTTTCCATTTCTTTGTTTCCTCCTTAATATCTTTTAAGACTGTCTTATAGTTTTCAGTGTACAAGTCCTTCACGTTCTTTGTTAGATTTATTCCTAGGTATTTCATTTTTTTGTTTGCAATGGCAAAGGAAATGGATCTTCTCATTTGTCTTTCTGAAGTTTCACTGTTGGCATACAAAAATGCAGTTGATTTTGGGATGTTGATTTTGTATCCTGCAACTTTACTGTATTTGTCTATTATTTGTAATAGACTTCTGGTAGAGTCTTTAGAGTTTTCTATGTACAGGATCATGTCATCTGCAAAGAGTGACAGTTTAACTTCTTCTCTCCTGATTTTAATTCCTTTTCTTTCTTTCTCTTGTCTGATTGCTCTTCCTAGAACTTCCAGAACTATGTTGAACAGCAGTGGTGACAGGGGACATCCCTGTCTTGTTCTTGATTTTAGGAATATAGGCTTCAGCATTTCCCCATTCAGTATAATATTTTCTGAGTGTTGATCATATATGGCCTTAATTATGTTGAGATATTTTTCTTCAATTCTCATTTTATTCAATGTTTTTTTTTTATCATAAATGGATGTTGTATCTTGTCAAATGCTTTTTCTGCATCAATTGAGAAAATCATGTGGTTTTTATCCTTTGTTTGGTTTATGTGCTGGATTACATTGATTGATTTGCGTATGTTGAAGCATCCTTGTGCCCCTGGGATGAATCCCACTTGGTCATGGTGAATAATCTTTTTAATGCATTGTTGTATTCTGTTAGCTAAAATTTTATTTAAGATTTTTGCATCAGTGTTCATCAGTGAGATTGGCCTATAGTTTTACTTTTTGGTATTGTCTTGCCCAGGTTTTGGTATTAGGAAGATATTAGCTTCATAGAAAGAGTTGGGTTGTACTGTCTTCTATTGAATTTTCTGGAATTGTTTGAGGAGGACGGGCATTAGTTCTTTTTTGAAAGACTGGTAGAACTCATTGATAAAACTATCTGGTCCTGGCCTTTTGCCTTTGAGCAATTTTCGGATAATTGTTTCAAGTTCTGTACTGTTGATTGGTCTTTTTAGGTTATCAAAATTTTCTTGGTTAAGTTTAGTTAGACCATATGTTTCTAGAAATGTGTTCATTTTCTCTAGATTTTCAAACTTGTTGGCATAGAGTCTTTCATAATAATCTCTTATGATTGTATTTCTACAGCATCAGTTGTAATCTCTCCTTTTACATCACGTATTCTGGAAATTTGAGATTTTTTTTTTTTTGCCCTTTGGTGAGCCTAGCCAGTGGTTTGTCAATTTTATTGATTTTTTTCAAAAGAACCAGCTCTTAGTGGCATTAATTTTATCTATTGTTTTTCTATTCTGTATTTCATTAAGTTCTGCTTTAACTTTCATGAATTCTTTTCTTCTGCTGGCTTTGGGGGACCAATGTTTCTCTTTTTCTAGCTCTATAATATGAGATGTGAGGGTGTTTACTTGTATTTCTTTTTGTTTCTTGAGATAGGCCAGTAATGATATAAATTTTCCTCTTAATACTGCTTTCGCTGTCTCCCCAAATTTTTGGTGCATCGTGTTTTCATTGTCATTCGTTTCTACTAATATTTTAATCTCTTGTTTAATTTCCTCTTTGATCCAGCCACGTTTTAATTGCAAGTTGTTCAATCTCCACGTATATGTGGATCTCTCTGCACTTGATCTTTTGCAATTGATCTCTAGTTACAATGCTTTGTGGTCTGAGAACGCCCTTGGTATGATTTGCATGACCTTAAATTTGGTGAGGTTGGATTTAAGTCCCAGGATATGGTCTATCCTTGAAAATGTTTCATGTGCACTAGAGTAAAATGTATAGCTCTTTGTTGTAGGATGGAATGACCTGTAAATGTCAATTATGTCCATTTCTTGCAATGTATCACTTAAAGCTGCAATTTATTTATTTATTTTTTGCTTGGATGATCTGTTCAGTGTCGTCAGGGGGGTGTTTAGATCCTCTACTATAATTGTATTTTCATCAAATTCTTCCTTTAGATCTGTTAGTAGATGATGTATAAATTTTGGTCCTTCTTGATTGGGGGCATATATATTGATGAGTGTCATGTTTTCTTCATGTATCATCCCTTTTATCAAGATGTAATGACCATCTTTATGTGTTATTATTTTTTTTATCCTGATATCTTTTTCATCAGAAATCAGTATGGCCACTCCAGCTTTTCTCTGACTGCCATTTGCCTGGAGTATTGTTTTCCATCCTTTTACCCTGAGTCTATGTCTGTCCCTGTGGCTGAGGTGTGTCTCTTGTAGGCAGCATATGGTTGGATTTTGTTTTTTAATCCAGTCTGCTACCCTGTGCCTCTTTAT
>PVKE010038415.1:0-15461 GCA_004027555.1 Craseonycteris thonglongyai
AACTGAAAGGAAGAAAATATAATATTTCCAAATCATTTACCTCACAAGGGATTAATATCCAGAATATATAAAGAATTAACTAAAACTCCACTCCAAAAAACAAATAATCCAACTGAAAAATGAGCAAAGGACTTGAATACAAGGTCTGACAATTAATGTCAAAAACTTGCCACTGTGTACTTATATGGGCAGCATTGTACAAACAACTTGGTAAGTTTTTATAACATTGGTATGTCAGTCTCATGGCTGTGTTCCTGTTGATGTGTGGCAGTGTCTTGCTTAGCAGTGTTCATTATTGTTGGTGTGTGTTTTTGTGTGCTATCGTAAGAATGTCAGAGCTTAAATTATAGCAAGGAAGAAACATTAAATTTCTTGTTATACTCGGCAAGAGTGGAAGTGAAATCAGGGACATGTTAGTCCAAGTTTATAGGGATAATGCCATGAAGAAAAAAATGGCAGTGTGCAAATGGCTTACATGTTTTTCTGAGGGAAGAGATATTGTCACTGATAAAGAGAGGTCAGCATGGCCAGTAAGAAGCAGAACTGACAAAACATTGCACAAATTTGTTGAATTGTGTGTCAAAATTCTCTGCTGGCTGACTGTGAGAAGCATAGTAGACCAAGTAATCATTCATAGAGAAACAGTTAGGGCTATATTAACTGTCTAAAGGGGCATGATGATGTTTTGGGCTGTGTTATCACTGGTGATAAAACATGGGTGTACCAATACGACCCTGAAACAAAGCATCGAAGTGCACAATGGAAGTCAGCCAATTCTCCACCACCAAATAACTTCTCTCAGTCCAAATCAAGAGTCAAAACGATTTTGCTAAACTTTTTTGGTATCAGAAGGATTGTTCATGATGAATTTGTACCAACTGGACAAATAGTCAACCTATCTGGAAGTGCTGAAAAGGCTGTGTGAAAAACTTAGATGAAAATGACCTGAACTTTTCACCAACTCATGGCTCTTGCCACGAAAATGCAGCAGGTCACTCAGCACTGTCTGTGAGGAAGTTTTTAGCCAGTTAAATAACTGTATTGGACTACTTTCTGTATTCACCTGATCTGGCCCCCAATGATGTCTTTCTTGTCTGTCCTTCCGTCCTTCCTTCCTTCCTTTTTAAGATTTATTTTATTGAGAGGTGAGAGAGAGACAGAGAGAGAGAGAGAGAGAGAGAGAGAGAGAGACAGAGACAGAGACAGAGACAGAGACAGAGACAGAGAAGGCAGGAGGGCCCAGAGTAGTCTCCAAAGTTTACATCATTAGTTGTGACATGATTTCATTTTATACAGGTGAATGTGGGGTTGTGCACGATGGAAACCAAACTGGGGCCTCCTAAATGGGAGGTGAGAACTTTTGCTGCCATCCCAACAGCTACCAGTTGCACCACAGTTCAGCATATGGGTTTGCATGGGTCAGGGCCAGGATTTGATCTCCAGACCTTGTGGTTGGAAGGCAAGTGCTCACCCGGCTGAGCTATCCCAGCAACCCCAACATTTTTCTGTAAACCCAAGATAAAGGCAATATTGAAAGGAAGACATTTTGATGACACTCAGGACATAAGGGTAATATGATGACAGCTCTGATGGCCATTCCAGAAATAGAGTTCTGAAGGGTGGACTAGGCGCTGGCATTGGTGGGTGCATAGCTTCCCAAAAGGAGTACTTCGAAGGTGACTATAGTGATATTCAGCAATAAACCTTGTATATTTCAATGTGTTATCTCTATATACTAAAAGATGCTGTTGAAAGATACACATTGAAAGATACTACCAGTGTCCTGCATATGTTCTTGCACTGGTGGATCAGATTTCTGATAGAAGCATTCCCCTAGTAAACCACATATTAGACACAGAAATTATATAATGTATTCATTAATTCTATTGTAGTTCATTACAAGTTAAACCACTAGGAAGTGGCTCTCAAACAATAAAATCAAGAAGAAAATGGCTTAGTTTGATTGTAATAGGATCACTGATCAAGTATGGTCTCAGAGACCTCCTAAGAAAGAGATGAAGAAAAGACACACACACCCATATACAAACTCTCTCTCTCTACTCTCAGAGATAACTGACCTTCATATCATACAAGTTATTCGGTATATAACAACACAACACAGTAATACATTATAAGTATTATTATACATAAAATAACTCATGTAGCTTCATGTTTTATAAAACAAATCCAGTAAAACTGGCTCAATGCAGATAATTTTTATCCAACTGTCCTTACCTTTTGTTGGACTGAGATTCTGATCTATAAATCCTCTTAGTTCTGCATTTGTGGAACTCAAACCAACCTGAATAAAATAGTTTTAAAAGTTAAAAAGAAGAAATTTAGTATTACATGATCATTTAATCAGATATTTTATATCTTCCACCAGAGATCCATATAAAATATTAACCAAGCCATATAAAAATGTATTAATTACAATAACTTGAGGAGTAAAATAAAAAAAAATGTTGCTATATTGTTGAAATGGGAAAAATATGAATCATCCAGATTAAGGCAAAATTTAATAAAATATTACTTATAAGCAGAACTTAGGTTTACAGATTTTACTGGTTTTTTGGAAAACGTGAAATATAGAAGCTATTGAAATTGACAATAGATATACCAAAATTTCATCCCCACTGCTGCCCTTAACTTCTGTTCAAAATCACTGCGTATAATGCTTTTCAACTTTATGACAAGTAATGGACCAAAGAAAAAGCATTACCACCACAAGGAGAGGCCCACTGGCTCAGGTATAACTGCTCAGATTCAGACTCTGGCTCATCAAGTCTACTGTGTGTGTGACTGTGGTCAAGTCACATAGCAGCAAGCTCTGGGTCTCCTCATCTATAAATTGGAGGGTGCGGTGCTACAAGTACTTACCAGTTCGGGTGGTTAGAAAGATTAAGTAAGAAAATTCATGTAAAGTATAGCAAGTGCTTGACACAGAGTGCTCATCCCATGTTAACTTTCATCATTATTAGCATGATATCTACTAGCCAAGTGTTTATAAATTCACATTTAGACAATTTATTTCATTTAATGTGCTGTACTAGACTACTTGGAATCAGAGTTGAATAAGGCAGTATCATCAGAGTTTTTAAATTTTACTATAGAATCAGTTGAAAAAACAAACCTCCATTTTTGAAAGTTTGACACAAAGCAAGTACCTAATAAATGAATACTATTACTATTATATTATTGTTTTAATCCTTGAAGATTTGTAATATTGAAATGTCATTGCTAATTTGGTACTTCAAATATCCTTTCAAGTACTACTACATTGAAAGGATTTTAAAGCATACAGAGCTTTATAACTTTATATCTGTACACTTACTTGTCTTATGTCTTAAACTACCCACTGCTTTAACATCATGTATTCTCCATATGCACTCATTTGACACAACTTCATAATGTAAAAGCTAATTATTTCATTATTTGCTAATTTGAATATTCTACTAATTAATAGCTATTTTTGTCAAGAGATATGTTACCAGAAATATTTCTACATATTGTTCACACCATAGAAAAGTAATTTTGATACAAACCAATCTCTAGCATCTAATATTAAATTTTTGTGACAGCAGCTAAAACAAAAACATCTAAAACATAGCTTCTTAATTCTGTAGAGATAAGGGTACAGATACTTAATTCTGTGTAGCTTCTTACAAGTATTCTGGTAGAAATATGGTAAACCCTTTGCACCAGGGTTTAAAAGGAAGAGAAACAAGAAACTTCTGTTGGTATTCTACTATAAAAAGAAAGTAAAGAAGGCAAAGATAGTGCTTAATACAATGTGACTGTTTAGTACATTTACTGTAACTTCAAAAGCATCAGTCCATACCTTTTTGTTATTATACAAAGATAACGGCAAAACCTCAACTAAAACCACATATTCACAGTCGAGAGTTCACAGTTACTGGGTTACTGTTATGTTTAAACACCTGCTCTTAATGTCTAACTTCTGCAGAGTGAAGCAGCAAACGAATTCAGAAACTTTTTCAGCAACTGTACACCTGCACCTTAATAACCAAAACATTATATTCTAAAAAGATAAAGGTCAATTGTAAGTCAATATGGTATGCTAATTTTGGTCTCATGGTTGGAGGGAAGGTGTTTACATTTAGAAATTGTATAAATATTATCAAAATTTAATTAAATTAAAAAACATCATTAATTTCTGCTTTATAAACACTTCACAGTTTAAAGACCCAAAGAAAAAGTAGATTGTTTGAGAGTAGAAAAAGTTGGCTAGGAAAGGCATTTAAAAACATTATTCTTTCCTTATTCTACCTATTTAAAAAGGATCTTTCAATTAATGTTTCACAGAGCAAGAGAAAAAAGTAAAGTCATTTTATGCAAAATTTTTCATCTAATAAGGTCCTGAGAAGTTTTCTCTGGATATTCAAACACTGTGTTTCAAAATATAAGCAGTCACTAAATGTTTATTGAATAAAAAATAAGCCAAATTTTTAAAGATCAAACCAAACCATATTCCCTAATAACAGCATTTTAATTTCACTGATATTCACCATTTCAGACTGCCATAACTGAAAGAAAACAAAATTTAGAGTAAGATGATCTGTGCTCAAAGTTTTGTTCATAAGCAAGGTGATTCTGGAACAGTCACTGCAAAATGGGGGTGACAATACCTATGTGTACAACAAACTCATCGAGCTCCTCAGATCAAATTAAATCATTATGTGAATATGTTTGTTAACAGAAATGCAATATTCAAGTGTGAATTGTTATTCAAATGGCAATGGCTTTTAACACTTCAACAATGACATGGGCAATTCATAAAAGAGTAATGCAAACGATCAATAACCATAATGGAATGCCAGTTTCACCTACTCAGTCATCAGAGAAATGTAATAAATCACATGATATTTTGCTGATGAGATTAGCAGAGATTCAAAAGAAAACATATAGAAATGGCACTCTCATACACCACTGATGAATGTATAACTTGGTGCAATCTTTCTAAAATAAAATTGAGCCATATGAATCAAAAGCCCCCCAAAAGCACACATCCTTTGAGACAGTAATTTCATAAGACTTTAAGTCTCATGAAAACAACCCAATGAGTAAGCAAAAATAAACAAAAAAATTTTAAAAGAAAACTACTTTCATTTAAAAATTTTAAATGAAAATTACTTTATTGTTAATATTAGGAAAATGCTATAATGTTCACACAATAACAAAAAAAAGCCCTATACAATGATGTTATAAAGATATCAAGACAAGAAAAGACAGTCATCACAGAGATTAAGCTGAATAAGTTGCAAAATGGTATTATCTCATTTTTGTTAAAAAATATATAAAATATATACATTTGGGGCACACACGAACTTTGTGTATATACCAGCCAGCTATCTTCCTAAGCGAAATTTTGCTGATAATCTCCAGGCTAGTTTGTTTTCTTCATCTGTAATGAATACTATGGTTTACATATTTTTTAAAAGATTCTTTCAGAAGGCCAAAAAAACTGTACCTCAAATTTACTTTCAAATTCTTTTTTATATACTAAGTAACTTAAGTTAGAACACACCTGTATTTTTTTGGGTCTAGAAGAGTATCATGGGATACTAGATGCTATTTGATAACAACTGTATCCCAGATACAGTGAATATATTGCCAGCTCTGCAGAACTTCCTTTTGAAAAATGACTCATCCCACAATCCATGAAATTCTTGAAAGGAAGTAGATTCAGAAAAATGATAATCTCAAGCAAAAGAAATAAATTGAATAACTTCTCCTGAACACCTAAGCCTTTTCTGGACATCTAAGTATATACAGGTCCCTGAGTAAATCCAAACAAAAAAAAAACTGAGCCATAGAAAATAGTGATTTCTTTTTCAGTATGGCCAAGGAACTCCAGCAAGTACTAAAACAAATTTATTACAGTACCCAACAAAGAAGCGAGTGGGAAACTTTCTGGAGATAGCAATTTTGCAGCTGTTGAGAAAGAGCAACTTGACAGCAAATTATAAGAATGCAACCTTGGGAAAGCCGGGATGGCTCAGTGGGTTGGGCGCTCACTTTGCAGCGCCGGGGATCGAGGGTCGAATCCCGGCCCCGGCCCGTGTGTGGAACCATGTGCTGAACTGGGAGCTCCCCTAGTTCAGTTCTCTCTCTGTCTCTGTATCTTTCTCTCTCTCTCCTCTGTCAAAATAAAAAAATTAAAAAATATATATTAAATAAAAAAAAAAAAAAAAAAAAAAAAAAAAAAAAAAAAAAAAAAAAAAAAAAAAAAAAAAAAAAAAAAAAAAAGAATGCAACCTTGCCCATTTGAGTAATATATTCAAAAGCCGTAAAGTTTACTATCCATTCTTTGCATAAACAAAAACAATTATAAATTAATGCCAGTAAATTCAATTTAATTAATCACAATGGTGAAAAAAGGTATCTGTAGGAAAAAGTACAACTCACTTGAAATATACATTAAAAATTTTGCAAATACTTACATTTTTTGCCATCATGTCAAATTGTATTCAGCTTAAAATTCTGTAAAGCCATTAAAAAAATAAAAATTCTTTGTCTTCAATAATTCTTTAAAAGAATATCCTGTTAAAGAAGGAGAAAGGAGAGAAACAGTAATGTAATGATAATAATAGGCAACATTTATGTCATCTTTATGTGATATACATTGTTCTTTAGGTGAATTATCTAAAGTAATCCTCACACCAAAAATATAAGATATGTACCATTTTAATCTTCATTTCCCAGATAAAAATTAAGGCTTAGAGAGGTTAAATTTTTTCAGCAAATCAACTCAGCTAACTCAACTAATAAATGATGGAGCCTGGGCATATTATACTACCCACTGAATATTAGATAACCCACTGAAAGAAATACCAGGGCTTCTTGGAGAAACAGCAAATCCCAGGGTTGGAGCAAGAAATGTATAAGATACATATAGAACATTTTATTGTACCTAAAGTAAGGAAGGGCTAAAAAAATTATGGAGATATAGTAAGAGTATATAGGAGCCAGCATAAAGGGCCTACAATGGGACAACTGAACACCAAAGTATGTGCTGATAGTAACAGATTAAACAGACTATAAACCCACTGAATAGAGTAACATTCCAAAAGTCCATATTGATGTAAACAAATAATGAGAGAGAAAGGAAAGCTCTTCTCTGCAATATAATGCTAACTAATAAATATAAAGGAATGATATAGTTAGAAACCCACCAATTTGTGGTTTTCTATAACTGATCAGGAAAGAACCAACAGATGCTGAAACTAGTGGATGAGAGCTGGTGAGAAAAATGGTATTTGCATAGTCTTGAAATATCTCCCCACAAAATACATATGAATTCAAATTTTACAGGAAGAAACCTGACACACCATTTTAGTCCAAGTGATCAAAGCTACCAAATGACTGCCAACGATGGGATAAACCAACATCTGCATCTCCTCAAAGTGCATTGAATGAATATAATATAATTTCTGAGGTATTTCCACCCAAAATGCATAATCTAAATCTAATTATGAGGAAATATCAGAGAAATTTAAATTGAGGGCATTCTGTATAATAATGGCCTTCTGAAGTCTTCAAAAACGTTAGTGTCATAAAAGACAAAAGAAGCCTAAGAAACATTCCAGATTAAAAAAGACTAAAGTTACATGAAAATTATATTCAACCCATAATCCTAGACTGGCTTCTGGACCAGGGAAAAATATTGCTATGAAGACCATTATGAGGGCAATTGGAGAAATCAAAATATGGCCCACAGACCGGAATAATATAGAATTGTATTTTTTTAAATAAGTGTCCTTGTTCTTAGGAAAAAATATTCCAAAACATTTAGGAGTGAAAGGGATGACACCAGCAACTTACTTTCAAATGAAGAAAAAAAATATACCGTATCCTCTGTATAGAGAAAATGAGAATGATAAAGCACATGTGCCAAATACTGACAATTGGTGAATCTAGGTAAAGGGTATTCAGCTCTTTGTCCTATTTTTACAACTTTTCTCTTATTTTAAAATTATTTCAAAATTAAAACTTTAATACATTCAAGGGGAAGAATAGAATAAAGTGGGTTTTATTTAAAGATTTATTTTATTGTTTTTGACAGAGACAGAGAGACACAGAGAAGGGGGAGGGCCCAGAGCAGTCTCCTTAGTTGTACATCATCAGTTTTTGACATGGTTTCGTTCCACACAGATGGGTGGGGGTTGTGAGGCTGTAACCGCAGGGATAGCAGCGGAGGTTCTCGCCTCCCAAGTGGAAAGACCCCACCCACATCTACCTGTGTGGAATAAAACCATGTCATAACTAATGATGCACAACTATGGAGACTACTCTGGGCCCTTCTCTCTGTCTCTGTCTGTCTCTCTCTCACCTTCTCTCAAACAATAAAATAAATCTTATAAAATAAAAGAAATATAGTGTACTGGCTTTGACTGACAGCTTACAACCTGTTAATTTAAAAAATATATACATTCCTAAGTATTTTCTAAGGCCTTTGTCTTTATTTCACCTTGTCTTTAAGCTAAAAATTATTTGTAATATATGACTTAAGCCAAATGTCTAGAAAGTAAATAAACATGGCAGTGAAATGTTTCAAGAAACTGCTATCTTTGGCAGTACTGGTGATTCTCAAAGATAAATTGGCCATGTGCATTGATGCATTATGTCTTACCCAGACTCAACAACTGTACACTTCTTCCTGACACCAAGTTTTCTGTTGGTTACAAAAATAAATTGGATTTCTTTTTCCACCTTCATGAACACATTATGTCAAGCTCAAAAAGTCAATCTTTGTGACCTCACCATCTGCCATGATCTCTTGTCAGCTTCAGACAATGTAACTCCCACAGATGGTCTGAAAATGCAAACCCTTCTCCTTTCCAATAACAATTTAGCAGCTTTGGCCACAAAGCCTTTTAAGATGGTACAACAATAATCAAAATACAGTGAAAAAAACAAAAATAATTATGAATAAATGTGTAGAACTGATATCACTTGAGTCAGGATTTGTAGGCTTTGTAATGATTCTGAAAAAGATGCTACTAAAAATTTAATTTCAGCAAAGGCAGCATATTTAAATAGAAGACATTATTAATTTCAAATACATGCTCATGTTTCAAAGTTTGGTAAATATACAAAACAATAAAGTAAGAAACAAATACCAGCCACAATCCAATCTCTCAGTGTCAACTAAATTACAATGATTTTTAGCCTAACTTCCTTAAGTATTTTCTTTCTGCACTCTAACTTTTGATTCATTAGAAGATATTTAACATAAAGTGATAGTATGCATCATTTTCTTAAGTGATGAGCATAAGGGAGCAATCAGCATAGGGCACAGCTCAGAGGAAGAAAATGCTACCGGAAATTCCAGGACCCGAAGGAAGATCTATGTACCTGAAAACAAAGGTCACAAGAGGGGGGCTGCTAAGAAATGAGGTTGGAAGCCAGACCATGCAAGACAGGACTTTCTTGTCCTCCTCTTCTTCTTTTTTTATTGTTATTATTTTTTTATATCAGATTAGTGGAAAGCCTCGGAAAGATTTTAAGCAGAGAGCTAAACAAGAGAGACTAATTTATGTTCACCAAAGATTAAATAAAAATTATATGCATTCTAATTCTTTAAAAACCAGCAATATCGGCTATATTCTGTAACTCTCTAGTAACCAAAATACTCATTCATTTCTGGACTTTATCAGATAGGGTTACATTTACCATCTATAATTCATTTATCTAACAAACAACCTTAACCCATGGAAAAACTAAAAGCTCAGAATTAAGCCAGAAAATGTCCCCAGGTCTCAAATTAGCTTTCATAAAAACCATACATACACTAGTTAGAAACTCAAGCCTTCCTTCACCTTATTAATTTTATTTAATATAAAATTCTTATTGTTTGCTTATCTTGATATTCAGATGCAAAGCCAATTATACTCAGTAAAAAAAGGAGCAAACGGGCCAGGCAGAGTTATAAATGAATACATGGACAAAGTAATTGACAACTGGCGGCTTAATACTAAAGGAAAATTAGAAATAGAATTATATTTCATCAAGTAAATTCTCTAAAGTAGAATTTGTTAAAAAAAAATTCTTCCCTCATTCCCTGTCAAACCTGGATTAATGACATGTTCCTATACATGCTTCCACAATAAAACCTAAGAAATATTTTTGCTTCAAACATTTTCATAAATCATAACATTTATTATTTGTTCTTAATTACTGAAAACAAAAGTCTAAGAGAGAAAACTTATTTCTACTCTATCCAAAGAAGCAACATTAGAAGGGATCATCCAAATTTAGAACAAAAATCACATTTCAAGATCCTGCCAAGGACTTAACAAAGGTTCTTTTGTCAAGTGGTACAAGTCAAATTTTAAAACATGAATTCACTTATGCCCAATGACTACATGGATTAGATCACTTGCTGCACATATGCTCCCTACAAAATCCTATTTCCAGATCAATGTTGCTTTAGATTAGTAATGCAAATGTTAAGATTTATCCTTACTTGATCCATCACAACAGGCTAGATGAGTTTTTAAAATATCACTTGGGCATTAATATAAATTTACATACAAAGTACTATACAGAGAACAAATGGGGGTGATCAAAAAGAAGCAATCTGACAAAAATAGCATAATTTCTCATTCTTGTTTAGAGTACCACTATACTTACATAAATTCCTAATCTATACTTAAATGAAAATAAAACAATTTTGTAATCATCAAATCAAAAAATGGGCAGAGATCTGAACAGACATTTCTCCAAAGAGGACATACAGATAATCAACAGACATGAAAAGATGCTCAATGCCACTGATCATCAGAGAAATACACATTAAAACCACAATGAGATACCACCTCATACCTGTCAAAATGGCCATCATCAATAAGTCAACAAACAAGTATTAGTGAGAACGTGGAGAATAGGAAAACCTCATGCACTGTTGGTAGAATTGCAAACTGGTGCAGCCACTATAAAAAGTGGTTTAGCAGTTCCTCAAAAAATTAAAAACAATACTACCTTATGACCCAACAAATCCACTTCTAGGTAGTTATCCAAAGAAATACAAAACAACTAATTTAAAAAGATATATAAACCCCTATGTTTACTGCAGCATTATTTACAATAGCCAAGACACGCAAGCAACCCAAGTACCCATCAATAGATGAATAAAGATGTGGTACATATATACAATGTAATATTACTTGGCCATTAAAAAAAAAAAAGAGGGGAAGCCAGGATGGCTCAGTGGGTTAGGTGCTCACTTTGCAGCCCCGGGGACTGAGGATTGAATCCCAGCCCCGGCCCATGTGGACCCATATGCTGAACTGGGGAGTACCCCGTTTGGTTCTCACCGGGGCGAGACCCCGGCCCAGTCCCTGCCCTGTGCAGCCCCGCCCACCTGTGGAATGAAACTATGTGGAAAAACCGATGATGTGCAACTATGGAGACTGTTCAGGGCCCTCCCCCTTCTCTCTGTCTCTGTGTGTGTCTCTCTCTCTGTGTCAAAAACAATAAAAATAAATCTTAAAAAGAACGAAATTCTACCAATTGTGACAACATGAGTGGATGTGGAAGGTATTATGCTAAATAAAATAAGTCAGACTGAGAAAGACAAATACCATATGATCTCACTTATTTGTGAAATCTAAAGAACAAAATAAATAAACAAAAAAAACAAACTTAAGATACAGAAAACAATCTTGCTAGATGGGAAGGGCATTGTGGGATGGAGGGAGGACTGCCAGGTGGGGTGAAAAAAGGTGAAGGGATTAAGAAGTACAAGTTGGCAGTTAGGAAATAGTTATGGGGATGTAAAGTAAAGCAGAGGTTCCCAACTGTCTTGGTATTAGGGACTGGTTTCATGGAAGACAATTTTTCCATGAACCAGGGGGGAAGGGGGATAGTTTTGGGATGATCTAAGCATATTACATTTATTGTGCACATTTCTATTATTATATCCAGCCATGCAATATAAAAAATAGAGGCATTTATGGCTGGGTTTTTCCCAGACAGCCCTCATATAATGAAATAAATATACAAATCACCATAATGCAGAATCAGTGTAACCTCTGAGCTTGTTTTTCTGCAACTAGATGGTCCCATCTGAGACAAGTGTGCAGTGTGGGAAAGGGGCATGGATAGAAGTAGTAAACAAAATTATGGGCAGGTCACGTGCAGATTAAAATAAGTGTCCGATTCTGATTTAAAGCCTGCCACCAGATGCAGCTATACAATTGAACTACATCAACTCACTTGCCACTAAAAAGCCAGCTGCTGAATGCAGCTTAATTGTCACTTGCCACTTGCTGACAGGATTTTGATGAGTCTGCAATTCATTTCTTATGATCTCCGTGCAGTCAAACCTCTCTGCTACTGTTAATCTGTATTTGTAGCCACTCCCCAGCGCAAGTATCACCACCTCAGCTCCACCTCAGATCATCAAGAATTAGATTCTCATAAGGAGCCACACACAACCTAGATTCCTTGCATGTGCAGTTCACAATAGGTTTCACGCTTCGTGAGAATCTAATGCTGCCATTGATCTGACAGGAGGCAGAGATCAGGTGGTAATGCAAACAATGGGGAGCGGCTGTAAATACAGATGAAGCTTTGTTCACTCACCTGCCACTCACCTCCTGCTATGCAGCTCTGTTCCTAACAGTACATGGACCTGTACTGGTCTGTGGCCCAGGGATTGGGGACCCTTGAATTAAAGCATAGGGAATATAATCAACAATATGGTAATAACTATGGATAGTGCCAGGTGAGTATTAGATTAGTCAGGGGTATCACTTCTTAAATTATATAAATGTCTAACCACTATACCATACACCTGAAATTAATACAAAATAATATTGAATGTCAACTGTAACTGAAAAATTAAAAAAGGGGTAAAAAAGGTGAAGGGGATAAGAGGTTCACATTTTCAGGTATAAAGCAAGTCATGGAGATGTAATGTATAGCACAGGGAGTATAATCAGTAATACTGTGATAGTGTGGTACAGTGTCAGATGGTTGCTAGACCTACCATGGTAATCACTTCTTTAGTTATGTAAATATTGAATAACTATGGTATATACCTGAAACTAATATAATATTGTATTACTTGTTAAGAAACCAAATAGAACTTATTACAGTTTTAAATGTTTCTTATGAACTTTTCAAAGTATTTTAATTTTAAAAGACTAAATTAAAAGAATTAAAAAAAATATATATATATATATATATATATACTAATACCAGTACACTGTACTGAGAAGAATGAGGAATAAGACTTTTACCTATTTTGCTGGTGGTATAATAAATTGGTACAATCTTTACAGAAGGTAACTTCACTATATTTATATAAATTATAAATGCATATATCATGCATTTTTCTCTATAGTCACGTGAAACCAAATATATACAAGGATACTCACTACAGTGCTTTTTGCATACATGTGTATTTTTTTTTTTTAAGATTTATTTTTATTGTTTTTTGACAGAGAGACAGACAGACAGAGACAGAGAAAAGGGGAGGGCCGAGCAGTCTCCATAGTTGACAGCATTAGTTTTCCATATAGTTTCACTCCACAGGTGGGCACAGGGCAGGGCCGGGACTTGATCCTTGGGCTCTGGGGGCTGCAAAGCAAGCACTTAACCCTCTGAGCCATCCCATCTTCCTCATCATATTTTATTTTTTAAAAACATTTTATTATAGTTGACATACAATATTATATGAGTTTCAGATGTACAACATAGTTATTCAACATTTATATACCTTACAAAGTAATCACGGCAAATTTAGTAATTATTTGTTACTGTACAAAGTTATTATGATATAATTAACTATATTCTCTAGGCTGTACATTATAGCCCTGTGACATTTTATAACTGCAAGTTTATACATCTTATTCCCCTTCACTTTTTCATTCATTCCCCTACTCACCTCCCCCTTGGCAACCATCAGTTTGCTCCCGATAAGTCTGTGTCTGTTTTGTTTTCAGATTCCATATACAAGTTAAATCATATGGTATTTATCCTTCCCCATTTGACTTACTTCACTTAGCATAACACCCTCTAGGTCCAAACATGCTGTTGCAAATGGAAAGATTTCATTCTTTTTTTTGTCTGAGTAATATTCTACTATATATATACACACAACATCTTATCCATTCATCTATAGATGGACACTTTAGTTGCCTCCCTAGTTCTGTGATCTTGAATAATGCTGCAGTGATCATAGGGGTGCATATATCATTTTGAATTATTGTTTTTGTTTTCTTCAAAAAGATAACCAGGGAAAGCTGGGATGGCTCAGCGGGTAAAGCGCTCGCTTTGAAGACCTGAGGACTGAGGATTGAATCCCGGCCCCGGCCCAGGCGGACCCACATGCTGAACTGGGGTGTGCCCCCAGTTCAGTTCTTGCCAGGGCCTATGTGGGAGGCTCCTGGCCCAGTTCCTGCCCTGCGCAGCTTTGTGCCCACCTGTGGAGTGAAACTATATGGAAAACTAATGTCAACTATGGAGACTGCTCTGGGCCCTCCCCCTTCTCTCTGTCTCTCTCTGTCTGTTTCTATCTGTCAAAAAATCAATAAAATAAATCTTTAAAAAAAAAAAAGATAACCAGAAGTGAAATTGCTGGGTCAACTGTGGTATGATTTTTATAGCAAAAGATAAGACTTAACTCTTTATCAATACTAGACTGGTTAAATAAATCATGGCCTGAAAAAAGAAATGAGGGAGCTCATTGTATATTGATATAGAATAATCTACCTTCAATATAAATTTCCAGTGAAAAGAAGCAAGTTTTAGAGAAGTTATGTACCATACTAGCATTTACATAAAAGGACTAACCCTGAGGCAAAGGAACTGGCTGGATATATAGCAAAGAGTGGGAATAACACATTTCTTTGATTAATTTTAATGATATGGTAGGATGAGCTACTTACATACTTTATATATTTTGTATTTTATACCATAAACACAAACTACCTATATAACACACTAATTTTTAAAATTCTGTATTTTCCTTCACACAGAAACAATACTTCTGTTTTCATAATGTAAGTAGAAAAAAATCATCTGAGCTATTGAGAGAGTATGGTTTTTGTAATATTTTAGATATTAGTAGAATCCCCTTAAGGAGCTTGACAAGACACAACTATCATTTTATAATCAAGTTCTGTATAAAGAAAGTCTTTTTCTACAGCAGGATAGAGAACAACTAAACAAGACCAAATTCTCTAAATCTGACACATAACTAAAGTTAGCTAGCTACATGCGGGGGGGTCCTAGGTAAAACTCTAGAAACACAGTTGTTTTCTTTGGGGTTTTTTTTAATGTTAAATTTAATGGGGTGACATTGGTTGGTAAGAATTAGATAGTTTCCAGATGTACAAGTCCAGATCACATCACCCATGCATCGCATTATGTGCCCATCACCCCGAATCAGCTCCCCTTCCATCACCATATATCCGGTGCCCACTCCCCCC
>PVKE010038416.1:0-15462 GCA_004027555.1 Craseonycteris thonglongyai
TGAGACATAAAGAGGTTAAAGTAAAATATCCCCAAGATCACAAAGCTACTTAAGAGGTAGAGAGAAGATCCAAACCCTAGCAGTCTGACTGCAGAGTTTAAATTCCTAACTACTATGTTCTACATTTCTGGAGAAAGGAACATTTGATTCACAACCAAATTCACAAATCTGAAGCTTGTCACATAAGAGTATTATTTTGTATGGTCTCATAGAACAAACTAGGTTAAAAGTTTGAAGAAGATACATTTCTGTTTCTTATGAGGCAGAAACATCAAACAATTGGAGTTAACCAAAATTCCTGGTACAGGAGTATTTATCACTGAAGTTATTCAAGCAGAAGCAAGGTAACTGAGTTCAGGATGCTGTACAGGAGTCATATTTTGGAGATATATTTCATCATAGAACAAGAAACTACATTAGTGTGTAATGTGAGTGTGTAGGAAAAGGGGCACTCATATAGCTTTTGATTGATTTGTATATTGTTTAAAATTTGTTTCTAATAATTAAAAATAATTTTATATAAATCTTAGATTTTTGACTTTTTAACAATTTTGGAAAATTAGACAACCCATATTCCAGCATGATACCAAATGGCTACAGCTGAGTGATGGATGAGCCAAGCTCCCTTACAGAGACCAGGCATGGGCTCTCTAGTTGCTAAAAGCCCCATCCAGCTACCTCCCTCTTTAAGGTACCCTTCAGACCCCTAATAAGGTATTTGTGGTCACAATCTATATTCTATAGTGTGTATTATGGAGTAAGCCTGAGACAGAGACAGAAATACAAACATAACAAAGGTTAAAGGATCACGCTCTAATATGATCTCTAACACAGTTTCTCAAACTCTTTAGTATCAACCTAGAGGGCCTTTTGACTTTCTTTCTATTCTCCATCTCCAATGAAGTTTTAATCCAACAGATGTACTGTGTATCTGTTTGTGCCATTAAACACTGTAACAGCTAAAATTCCTTGTTTGTTAAAGCCATTTTTTACCATCTTGGGAATGAAAATGCATGTTTAACATTTTGGCTCTAAAGCTGATTTCTCATTATCTAAATCAGCAGAGACTAGAGCATATATACTCTAGGGCAAAAGACAGTACAGATTAACTTCCAATAGCTTCTTTTAGTTCTAAGAATTATTAGGAGAGAAAACAAAAGACGACTAAAACCACGGGGTTGTAAAATTTAATGAACATGAGGATTAAGTTACATTATTGTTCTAAATAAAAATAAAACCAGTGGAGTGCTGGATATGCATACACTGTTATACTTGTGTTCCCATTCCAGTTTATATCTAGTATTCTCTAGAGCAGAAGTTCTCAAAGGTTTTGGTCCCACGACCCTTTATTCTCTTAAAAATTACTGAGAATCTCAAAGTTTTTGTTTATGTGGGTTACAACTATTGATATATTTCATCATTTTAGCAATGAAAACTAAGATTTGAAAATGATTTTAGAGATTTAAAATAACAAACTCATCACATGCTACTATAAGTTTTTCTTTTAAGATTTTGTTTTGAGAAGGTGAGAGAAAGAGGGGGATGGGGCAGAGCAGTCTCCATAGTTGTACATCATTAGCTGTGACAGTTTCATTTCATATAGGTGGATGTGGGTTCATGAGGGATGGGAACTGAACCAGGGATCTCCTGCATAGGAGGCAAGGACCTTTGCCACCACCCTGGTTGTTACCAGTTGTACCACAGTTCAGCATACGGGTTTGCACAGGCCAGGGCTGGGATTCAATCCCTGGACCTCACTGTTGCAAGGCAAACTCTCAACCTGCTGAACCAACCCAGCCAGCATCCCCTAAATAAGGTTTTTTTAAAAGATTTATTTTATTGATTTTTGAGAGACAGAGAGAAGGGGGAGGGCCCAGAGCAGTCTCCATAGGTGACATTAGTTTTTCATATAGTTTCACTCCACAGGTGGGCATGGGGCTGCGCAGGGCAGGAACTGGGTCAGGAGCCTTCCACACAGGCCCTGGCAAGAACTGAACTGGGGGCACACCCCAGTTCAGCATATGGGTCCACATGGGCTAGGGCCGGCATTCGATCCTCGGTCCAGGGGGTTTCAAAGTGAGCGCTTAACCCACTGAGCCATCCCAGCTTTTCCCCTAAAAAAGGTATTTTTAATGAAAGTAAGTTTTTCAAAAAAATTAGAAGAGTGGCATGGTTTGACACTGTTCAGATCTATTTAATGTTTGACTTACTAGAAAAGAGCAGGATTCTCATATTTATGTCTGCATTTAATCTACTGCTATATCATATATCACGTAACCTCTGAAGAAACACTCACTGTACATGAGAGAAAGAAAGCAAATATCTTAAAGTTTTAACTTTTTGGATCCCCTGAGCCTTCAATGAATGTGTAATATTCCTTAACATTTCAAAGTTATTAAAATTTATTTTAAAGTTTTAGTGGAATAATTAAGACATATTTTCACCTTGCTTTCTCCAAACTGCACTAAAACAGTAAACATTTTTTTCAAAGTGGCATAAACCCACAAGGACTAAGAAAATAGAAATGGAGGAAAAAGAAACATTTTAAACATTGGAAAGCACATGGAAGACCGGCACTCTATGTAGGCTCTAAACAAAGATGCTAATTCTGCAGAATCACCAAAGGGCTCAAGAACTGGGAGCACTGGGTGCCTCTGGAAATAGGGTAAAGATGGGGATAAGAAGGACAGAATTGGTTAAGTCTGTTTAAGCATTAAGCCTCCCTGATCTCCTCATCCCTTTCCACAGTTTGGTGACTCACACTAGCCACTACTCCTCTGGAGTTTATGCTGCAGAAAAAAAAAAAAAAAAAAGTGTCTATACACAATGGAGGCGGGGTATCTCACTTTTAGAAGGGCATTAAGTCAACTTTACATGCTGACTATAGAGACAGCTCCCTTCTCAAGTCATTTTTTCCAAGTCATTGCCAGAACCTCTAGAGTCCTTAGCTGATTACTTCTCTGGGAACTCAAGAGAAAAGACCAAAAGATTCTGACACCAGGCCTTCCTCAGGAAAGAAACCAGCTAAGACCCCTTATTGTGAAGACCATAATAACCCACATTCATTAGCTCGGAGTTTTAATCAGTTTTTCAATAAGTACACATTAAATGTGGATTGCCAAGGACCACTAGACATTTGAGGAAAGCATCTAATAGGTGAGAGACCAAAACTTGGAGTGAGTAGAGGCTATGCAAGGAGAAGACAAAATTCCAGGAAACTATCATTAATAACCTAAGAGGTGAGAGAATGCATTAGACTTATAAACAAAAACATTGTTATCATACAGAAATATGTGTAGAAAAAAAACTTAAATTAAAAATATAATAGCAAACATGAAAACCTCAATTAAAAACTTGGAAGATAAATTGAGAACATTTCCTCAGGAAGTAAAGTAAAAAGGATAGAACAGAACAGGTTAAGAAAATTTAGAAAACAGTGCTACACTTCCCATAACTAACAGGAATTCTAGTAAATCAGAATAGATACATGGATGGGAAGAAATCAAAGAACTAATTTACTTTCTTAGAATCTAAAGACATGAATTTTAAGATTGGAAGGATCCAATGAGTGTCCAGCACAAAGTACACCTATCCCAAGGTGTTTTTTCCATAGAATTTCAGAGCTCCAGGATAAAGAGTGGCTCAAAATAAGCCTGAGGGAAAGAAAGAACAACAGACTTTTCAACAGCAACAGTGGAGTCAAAGGAAAATGAAACACTGAACTAAAAACTTAGGAGTAATTGGGGGAGTGGTGCACTGGTGTGGGAGAAGTTGACTCGAGAGTGGTGGGTCAGAGGAGACCTTAGACAGCAGGCAGCTGAGGCCTGACCTGGACATCTCACCTCCCGAGATGCCTGAGCCCACTTTCCTGGAGAACCTGCTACATTATGGACTCTTCCTGGGGGCCATCTTCCAGCTCACCTGTGTGCTAGCCATCATCGTACCTGTTCCCAAATCCCATGAGGCGGAGGCAGAACCATCGGAACCCAGAAGTGGGGAGGTGATGAGGAAGCCCGAGACTGCTGCTCCTTCCACAAATAAGAGGCCTCAAAAAGAGGCCAAGAAGCGTAGAAGGCAAGGCCTGTGGGCCAGGTGGGAGGAGCAAGGGGGAGCAACCCTTATGGGATTCAGTGTCCTGTTCCCTCACTCCGTCCTAGGCTCAGGGTCTGAGGTGGCTGGTATACCTTCTGCCCACAGAGATCTGGATAATCATGATGGTCCCAGGCTCCAGCTGGGCAGACTACCATTTCCTCTTTCTCTGCTTCTATGATTGTTTAGAACCCAGAGGCTACAACGCACGGTGAGCAGAGACTGTCTCAAAGGACTGTTTGTTCCGAAGTCAGGTCAGCTCACAGAGTTACATTCCACTTAATCATAGAGTCCAGCCGTTAGTGACCCACCTTAAGGATTTACACTACATCTTGGAGTCATTTTATAATACTGGTAAGTACAGCTCTCTCCCATTATTTGTGCACCACAAATTTCCTACTCATCAGGCAGCCTTGTCTCCACTTGTGCTGATGAAACTAGGCCAGGCCTCCTTACCTGTTTGGTTAGGTCAAGATGTCATGGCCACTGTGATGTTCATGGTCCTATAAGTACAACAGCCAGGACTGAAAGATTCCTTGTGTGAGAGCTGGCAGAAGACCAGGGCCAGGGTCATGGCTGTTTCTGCTCTAACAGAAGGAAGGGGTTTGGTTGAATGAGTGCATGTTGCTTAGACTTAACTTCCTGAGCCTCTAAAGTAGGGGGCTTGTCACTCTTAGATCAACCTCTTTTCAACCCATCAGAGGATATGCAAGGTGGGCCTTCTGGCTTCTATCTCTACCATATCCCATGTTCGTCACCTTCCCACCTCTGCCCTCCTATTCTTTCATTCCCTGACCAGAGAGAAAAACTGCCCTGTATGCTGGGAAGTGGGGAGGGGGTGGGGGGGGCTGTGGAAAAATTATTTCCATTCAACTATCATAAGTATCAAGACCAGAGTCATTTTCAGATATGCAAGTTCCCCCAAATTTCGCCTTCTGGGCACATTTTGTCAGGATGCTATCAAAGGGGAAACTTCACCAAAATGAGGGAATAAACCAGGAAATGAATGAGAGTTGTATTTAGAAAAAAAATGGAATCTAACACAAGAGAAAGATGATAAACAAAGATCCCACGAAGACAACTGTGTACTGGGCTTGAAGAGTAACTACAGCATATCAGATGGCTCTAGGAGAAATTTCTTCGAGATGAACCTGGTAGTCTACTTAATGTGCCTGAATAAGCTGAGAGGAGACTTATACAATAAGCGGAGAGTTTGGATTGAATTAGTGCAGTATGTATTAAATTAGTGCTGTATGTACATACACACATATATATTCAGCTAAGGAAATAAGATCATTTAAAGCTACAGAAACCTGCTCTCAACAGTTAAGAGAATGCAAATTCTTTGCAAACACAAAAACCTTTATAAAAACTGACCACAATCTAGGCCACATAGTTACAAGAAATAAATTATTAGACATTTCACATTCTTTGAACACAATGAAATAGTTAGAAACTATTAACAAAAGAATACTCCTACAAAGAAATTAACTTAAAATTTTAAAGTACTTCCAAATCCTGAGTGGTAGAAATCAGAGACTACTTAGACCTGAACTACAGCAAAAATACAATATAACAAAATTGGCAGGATGTACTGAAAGCAAACTTATGAGAGAAATTCGTAGATGCAAATGTTTATAATTTCTGACAAGCTTTTAAAAACCAAAAATTTGTTAAAAAAAAATTGTTCCAACAGTACAAGCAAAACATGAATTGCCTACTTGCTTACGTATAATTTTTTATTTTTTATTTTTAGTGAGAATCATTAGATAAAAACAACCTTGTATCCAACTGAATTGAGCTGTGTAGGAATATGCAAAATACACAACTCACACACGTAACAGCTACCTCAGTTCACCAAGTGTGCTATGAGCCACACCTAACTACACACTGTGTTATAACTTTGTCCAATTTCAGAGAACTCTCCTTTCACCATCTCACAATAATTCACAAGCTGTATCTCTCTGACACCCACTTCCGTAAGTAAACCTTAGGTCTTTTTTAAAGTAAAGTACCATGTTCATTTTAGTGTTTATCTTAATTACCAAAAAGTATAAAACTGTACTACTATTTTTATAAGGTTCTCTGTGTGTATTTGTGTATGACTGATGGTTTCTGAATGTTGTAACTCTAACTCCATCTTTCCCATAAACTGTGACTTTTGTTGTGCAATTCTGCATAGCAGGGTGATTATAAGGAATATGAGGGCAGTCTGGAAAAAATCCAGCCATTGTAAATATAACGAGAATGATTACATGGCTGGATACTTTCCAGATAGCCCTCATACATATATATATGTTGCAATAAAACAAAAGTGGCTGCATTAGAAAAGAGAAAATAAAAAAGTCACAGAGAATATTATTGGGACTAATAGAAAATTCTGTATATATTATAACTAAATAATGTTACTGTGTCAATGTTAAATTTCTTAAGTATTGTGATGTTTGTGTCTTTGACCTTAGGAAATACATGCAATGGGGGCAATGCCACAAGCCTACTAACTCTTAAAAGTATTCAGAAAAATTAAAAGAATTAAAAGATGAGATGAGACAAATGTTAACTGGTGACTACTGTGAAAGGTATATGGGTATTCACTGTACTATTCTTACAGCTTTTCTGTAATAAAGTTTGGATAAGCAAAATATTATATTGATAACGATAAGTGTGGTAGATTAATTTCTTCACTCCCCCTTGTATCCAGGCCATTTATCACATGACTGTGAAAAGAATGGGGCAGAGGTGATGGTAGGTCAACTATGAGTTTAAGAATCTTGTTCCCTCTTATCAAAATGAGAAGATATATCCAGATTAGTCTGCTGCCCCAGCAGGATGAAAAGTAGAACGTCATTGCTGCTGCTCTAGTTGAGGTCAACCTGTATCAGCTGACATCCAGTCAACCTCAAACTTGTGCATGACTGCAATCAAGAGTAGCAAGATGCCTAGCCAACTTCCCTGACCTCAGATGAGTGAGCAATACAGGCTTACTGTTATATGTCACTAAGATTTTTGTGGTTATTATGCAGAATTTTGTAAAACAACAGTTAAGCAGCCAACTTAAGTCAGACAAAGGACATAGTGAACTTAGTACAGAAGTTTAAAAATAGTAAAGATAGGGGATGCCGGGATAGCTTAGCAGTTGAGTGCTTGCCTCATAATTACAAGGTCCGAGGTTCAATTCTCGGTCTTGGCAAACCCATATGCTGAACTGCAGTACAACTGGTAACAACTGGGATGGCACAGCAGCAAAGGTTCTTGCCTCTCTTCGGAGACCTCCAGTTTAGTTCCTTTCCTCACATGGCCCCACATCCACCTGTGTGGAATGAAACTATGTCAAAACTAACAATGTACGACTATGAAGACTGTCCTGGCCCTTTCTCTCTTTCTCTCTCTCTCTCTCTCTCTCTCTCTCTCTCTCTCTCTCTCTCTCTCTCTCTCTCTCACCTTCTCTCAAATAATAAATCTTAAAAAAAGAAAAAAGTAAAGAATAAAAATGTAAATAGTAAAAAGAAAGAAAACAGAAAATAAAGATACAACAAAGAAGATGAACAAAACCAAACAATGCTCATTGAAAGAAAAAAAAAAAATCCTTTGGCAAAATTGATCAAGAAAAAAAGAAAATGTCAACCCAATAAATTTAGCAAAATTTTTAAAAAGAATGAAAGAGAAGGCCCAAACAGAATTAGAAATGAGAAAGAGACTACAACCATAGAAGTGAACCTCATTCTTTATTTGAAATAGCATAAGTCTTTTACTATTTACTTCTTTTTAAGTGAGAAATTTTTATATTTGGAATTAGCCAGCTGGACTCAATTTGGATGATCCCCATTTTGTTGGCAATATCCAAAGCATTATAGTCAGGAACCAGTTGAACATATTCCTGCTTCTTTCCATTAGGCCTAAGCAGGGTGTTGACATTGGCCACATCAGTGTCAGAGATCCTTCACAGCTTTTTTGATCTGGTGCTTGTTGGTCTTGCCATCCACAATGAACACAAGTGTGCTTTTGTCTTCTGTCTTCTCAAGCCACCTCAGTAGTCAGGGGTACTTGATGGCACAGCAGTCAAGCTTATTTCTCCCAGGCATGCTCTTCCAAGGATATTTGGGCTGCCTTCATAGCCAGAGTGTCTTGGGCCTTCAGACACGGTGAGTGACATATAAATCTTTTCTTTGTGGCTGTGACACCCTCCAGTAGGATTTTTTTTGCCTTCAAACTTTTGCTTTGGCTTCCACTTTGGGAGGGGCAGGGGATTTCTTCTGATTTTTGGAGCCACCTTTGTGAAAGGCTTTATTTAAAACTTTATTTTTTAATGAAATAGTTTTAAAAATCTGAATGTAATAGCTCATGTTTTAGAAAGCTGATAAAACTATCCCAAGAAATAATAAAAACAGTCCTTTACCCACCAAAGAAACCAAATTCAATTAGAAAAAATCAGATGACTTTTTCAGAAAAAGCCAATAAACAATCCCTTAGGGTAAGGGTACCCAACCCCAGACCACAGACCGCAGCAGGAGGTGAGTGGGGAGTGAAACTTCATCTGTATTTACAGCCTCTCCCCATTGCTCAAATTACTGCCTGAGTTCCACCTCCTGTCAGACCAGAGGTGGCATTAGATTCTCATAGGAGTGCAAACCCTACTGTGAACTGTGTATGCGAGGAATTTAGTTCGTGCGCTCCTTGTGAGAATCTAACGCTTAATGATCTGAGGTGGAATTGAAGCAGTGATGCTAGCTAGCACTATGGAGCAGCTGCAAATACAGACAGATTAAAATTAGCAGAAAGGTTTGACTGCACAGAGACCATAATAAATCAACTGCTTACAAAACTCATATCAAAACCCTATGAGTAGTTAAATGACAAGTTGCAGCTGGCACTTTAACCATCCCGAAACCATACTCTCGATCCCCCATGGTCTATGGAAAAACTGTCCTCCATGAAACCGGTTTCTGGTGTCAAAAAGATTGGGGACCGCTACCATAGGGAACATAGACCATCTCTTTATTGCAGAAACTTGTGGAAGGAAAGGAAGAAAAGGGAGGGACAGAAATTTCTTCCATACATTGTTTGAGGCTATTACTGACTGGAAAACTAGGTATATGTGGTATCAGGAAAAAAAAAAAAAAAATTCACAGGCCAGCCTCATTTATAAACAGATACAAATATCCTAAATATTACCGAAACAAATCTTGCAATAAACTTTTAAAACTTTAAAAATATATTTTGAAACAACTACAACGTTACAGAAAATTTGGACATACTCAGTAGTATAGAGAAAAATTTTCATGAGCCACTTGTGAGTCAGTTGTCAACCTGAAGTCCCATTCCTTCCAAATACTTCAGTGTGTATTTTGTATAACCAAGCACCTCCTATATAACCAGATCATGACCACAAGAATCAGGAAATACATACTAATACATTACTACCATCATTTAATCCTCAGACACCATTCAAGTGTTCCAATTATTCCAATGATGTCTTTAATAGAAAAGGATACCATTCAGAACCTTGTGTTGTATTTAGTTGTCCTATTCCTTCAAAGTCCTAAATTAAACTTCAATACTCATTTAAGATCCTGAAATTACCAAAGATTATAGGCCTGTTATAGTGTAGAATGTCTCTCAATTTAGTATTTTTCTCATGATTATATTCATGTTATGCATTTTGACAGGAATACCTTAGAAGTGATGATGATTTCTTCTCTTTGTATCCTATCAAATAGTGCATGATTTCAACTTGTCCCATTATGGATGATATTCATTTTGATCACTTGATTAAAGTAAGGTCCGCCCTTCTTCCTTGGCTTAGGCTCTGGCACCCTATGCCAGACTGCCCCTCTGCAGAAAGGGCCCTTCACCTCACTCTGGCTCAGAAGCCCCACCCCAGGCTGCTCCCTCCCATCTCCATGGAGGCCCTATTTATCTCAGTTGCACTCTACAATCTACCCACTCCACCACAACCACCTCCCTATGGATCCCTGCTTATCCTAACTGGGCTCTGACTCCTGTCCACAGAGCTGGTCTTCTTTGGGGATAATTTCTTTGCCCAATCCAGGCTGATACTCACACTGAGCCAATGCAGCACCCCTGCTCCCACCCCAGACATTTGTTCCACCATTCATTATGGATCAAGAACTGAATTATTCAGAAAGAAAAGTAGAAGGGCTGCAACATATTTTTTAAATGTATTTTTGGACCCAGCAGGATTTATTGTAGCAGTATGAGAATAGTTAAAAATTAGATTATGGACACACTCGATAGTTTGGTGGTTACCTGGGGAGAGGGGAGGAAAGGGGAGGGAGAGCTGGGGGTGGGGGGAGTGGACACCGGATATATAGTGATTGAAGGGGAGCTGATTCTGGGTGGTGAGCACATAATGCGATGCATGGGTGATGTGATACGGAGTTGTACATCTGGAAACTATCTAATTGTTACCAATCAATGTCACCCCATTAAATTTAAAATTAAAAAAATAAGTAAAACCTATGCGAGCCCCCATCTTACCGAGACCCATATGAGGTATTAAAAAAATAAAAAATAATAAAAAAAATTAGAAAAATCTATTTACTGATTTATCACATAAACAAATTTAAAGGGGAAACTATATGATTATCTCAATAATTACCAAAAAAAGGACAAAATAAAAATGCAACTCACTAATGGTAAAGAAAAATATAAAACCTTTTGTAACAATAAACAGAAGGAAATCTTAACTAAACAAATGGTACTTATTAAAATTCACAGTAAACCTCAAACTTAAGGGTGAAATGTTTAAACCAGTTCCTTTTAAAGTGAGAAGCAAAACAAAAATGCCTGAGATCACTGCTTCTATTCAACAATGTAGGGCTCATGAGCACAATTAGAAAAATAAATAAAATAAAGACTGGAAAGAAAAAATTAAAATGCCTCTATTGCAGACAATTCATACAGAAGAAGTCCAAGGTAATTCAGTATAGTTGCAGGATATCAAACCTGCAACTATAAAAAATCATATTAAAAAAATCAATGATATTCATAAGCAAACAAGTATGAAATATAATTGTTAAAATTATAACCATTCATAATAGTTAAGCCCATGAGGTGAATAAGAATAAATCCAACAAAATATTTATAATATCTTTTCAGAAAAAAATTATGAAATTTCATTTAAAAAGACATAAAAAAGGCCTGCATAGATGGAAATACTGCATTCATGGATGTTGGAAGACAAAACTTGGGCACTATGACCCAAGTTCAATCCGTTAAGTCAAAGCAATGCCAATGATATTCCCCATATAATATTTTTAACTTGACAAGTTGACTCCATTAAAATAATAATAATAATGTAAACTGAGTCACTTTAAAATAGAGCTGGAGCTGCCATCTCAGAGGAACTGCCTTGCAGGTTTTATGCTTCAAACCTTTGGAATGTTAAATCAGGGCAAAATAACCTTTGGACTGGGCCTAAAGCAACATTGTGTCCCAAAGAACTGTTTGCAAGGATAACAAGAAAGCAGGTATTATTACTTCCGGCCGGATGACTACTGAACTGAAAATTTAAAACCATGTTTAATATCAGCATCACTATGTTAGCTATTTGCACCAGTATAAATGGCTTCCTTCGACTGATCTAACTGGGCTTTCTCTTATGCCTTCTACTGATGTAACTTGGCTTTCTCCCCTCTGCTTCCTCAAAAATAACCCTTGTCTGTCTCCTAATCAGAACACTATTTGGGTTTCTGTGTGAATCAGTGCTTCCTGAACAGTTATTCTTTCTTTTTTAATATATATATCTCAAATAAATGCCTCTTGCCTCTCACTTTGGCCTTTTATTTTTAGGTTAAAAATTCTAACATTCACACAAAAAGCCAAGCCAATTTCGAAGAGCCAGGTGAGAATATTTGTCCTCATCAGATAGCAAGCCTTATCCTAAAGAGGTAGAAATTAAGAGAATGTGATATTGGTAGAGACATAGGTGATAGAAGAGAATTAGAAAGAGTTTTAAAATGGAGCTAGGTATAAATGAGACCTTGGTATATAACAGATGCATTAGAAACCAGTGAGGAAAGTACAGACTATTCTATAAATAATGCTGAAACAACCAGCTATATAAGAAAAAGTTATAACTATTTCAGCATTCAATAAGATTACATCCCATATGGATTAAATACTTAAATATAAAAGTCAATAATTTAAAATTTTAAGAAAATGTAAGAGTATCTCGAGACAATGAAAGCTTACGTACTTAAATATAAAACACACAACTATAAAAGACAATGGCAAACTGTAGCTACATTAGAATTTAAAACTTGTTCACCAAAACTCCACACAAAATCAAATAAAAAGCTACAAACTGAGAAGAAAAATCTGCAGCCCATATTCTCAAATACATATTCATAATATGAAAATAACTTACAAATCAGAAAAAAAAAGTCTCACAAACAATCCAATAGAACTGGGCCAAGGATAGAAACAATTATTAATAGCTAAATGGCTAATCCAGTGAAGGAAAGCACAGTATGTGACCCTGAAATATGCCACTTTGGTATGTGGATTATTTTAAAGTGAAGACAATCAAGGCCCTGCAGACTCAAGAAAAACTTCAACCTCTCCCTTAATTACCTAAAAGAATTTAGGGAGCCTGGCTCAGAGAGACACAGAGACAGAGAAATAGCACACTATTATCAGAGAAAACTTTTATCTTAATGACCTATATCAGGGGTGTCAAACTCAATTAAAACACGGGCCATTTGGTGCAACAGGCAAGATTCACATGGGTCACATCACATTTACAAACATCGCTGGAACTGAGTCAGCGCGTTTAGACACGCCCACAGGCCCCCCGGAAAGGAACCGGGCCACGTGTATACTCGTCTTCAGTAGTTAAAGGGTTCATGAGGGAACTGTGTGTACGATTGCCTCTATCTCCCCGATGTGCTATTTTCTTGATAACAATTTTTTCTATTTTCATTTTATTTCAGAGCATCATGGGGCACAAAATATTACCTCGCAGGCCGCCAGTTTGACACCCCTGACATATTACGTATGGTAAAACAAACATGTAATTACCAAACATCTGCTCCTTTTCTTATTGTCCTATGAATTACCCTCCTCTCCTTGGAAGCCTCAGGTCCTTATCTCATTCCTTAGCTAAGAATGGCATACAGTATAAGCCTCAACTGTTACAGGCCCTTGAGTCTCATATTTTTATGGAACTCCCATATGTAGGAATTTCAACTTGAAAACAAATTGAATTTGTCTCCTGTTAATCTTATGTCAATTTAGTTACTAGATCAGTCAAAAGAACCTAGAAGGGTCAAGGAAAAATTTTTCTTCCTCAACACCAGTTTAGATAAAATTCTGTGATCAATAAAACCCCAGGTTGACTTTGAAGTCTGACTTCAAAAAACGGACGTTCTTCAGCATTATCTCTTAACTCCCAAGTCTGCCTCAACATATCAGGTTTGAGCATGTCTATCACCATATTTTTTCCTGGGGGTGCTTTTATGTCTTCTTTCTTCTAAACAGTAAGAATTCAGGAAAGTCTCTTACTTGTGATGAAATTCAAGATTATTTCTAACTCTTACTTCCACATTATCCTGACCTAGATACTTATCCCCCCCGCACCTTAAATCTACTGTCCTTGGCAAATGGCCCACTGTTGTAGTTATTTCAGTAAGTAATATTTTAAACATTTTCAATGAAAATCAATTATGAATTTAATAAAATTCACACTCCCATACACTCATTCTAGGGTGTGAGGTAATAATTCTGAAGCTGAATTTCTGATAGCCTTAAATCTTAAATATCTTCAATATAAATGTTATAAACACCCACCCTCCAGAATTTCTTAGAATCCAAGGTCTACTTTCTTTGCAGCATTTTGGAGTATGAAATCATACCCCCCAAATTTCCTATTTTGACATGGTGTGACTTATTAATTTCTCTAGTTCTTCTTACTACATCCTTTGCTTTAAACAAGATTTACAGAAGCAACCAAATCAGTTTCTTGGACTAATGAACATGCTTGACATTCATTAACTTGTTCACAATGCCCACATTGTGACTCTACTGTCCTAAGAAATTTGATGCAATGGAAGTAGAGATAAAAAACTAATAATGTCTAGTATAAGCTTGTCCAAAATGAAGTAGACCAGCTGCATGCAGCCCAGAATGGCTTTGAATGTGGCTCAACACAAATTCATAAACGTTGTTAAAACATTATGGGATTCTTTTGCAATTTTCTTTTTAGTTCATCAGCTATTATTATTAGTGTTAGTGTATTTTATATGCAACCCAAGACAATTCTCCTTCCAATGTGGCCCAGGGAAGCTAAAACATTGGACATCCCTGGTCTAGTACATAACCTAGAGAGGAAATTTCTTTAGAGTCCATCCATTGAATTATTTCTCACACTGCTATATAAATGTTTCTGAATATAGAACACTCTAAAAATGGCAATCCTGACTTCAGTTTAAGTCTCCATAACATTTTTAACTGTGTATAGTCCAAAAAACCACAACAGTAGTTTATCTGGTTGACCTGTACCTTTATATCATGATTCCAACAGTCAAGCAGTTACAATTTAAGTAAATTCATGGCTCAGGTCTAGGGTGATTTCATTCCAACATAAATACCACATGCCAGGTCCAAAATCCTCGAGAATGAAACCCTCTACCCAGAATGCAAACCTAATTATCTCCAGGGACCTACAAGCCCAGTCAATATTATACATAATCACATTTGAAGAAGCAGAGTCAAACTGCCATAAATAACAACAGCATGAGTTTCAAACTCAACTTGCTGGGGCTCAGGCAAAAAGGATACCACAGCTTACTGGCCATCTCTATCATGAGCCAACTGCCACACACACAATATTCCTGCTGATGAGTAGTAAATATATGAGAGGACTGTCCAGAAAGTATTCAGCCACGTAATCATTCTCGTTATATTGACAATGGCTGGATTTTTTTTTTGGACAGCCCTTGTATGTTCCCTCAAAATTCACATTCTTGTGAAGCTGGGATGGCTCAGTGGGTTAGGCACTCACTTTGCAGCCCTGGGGACAGAGGATCGAATCCTGGCCCCAGCCTGTGCAAACCCATATGCCGAACCAGTTCAGTTCTCACTGGGGCGAGATCCCGGCCCAGTTCCTGCCCTGTGCAGCCCCGCCCACCTGTGGAATGAAACTATGTGGAAAAACCAATGATGTGCAACTATGGAGACTGTTCTGGGCCCTCCCCCTTCTCTCTGTCTCTGTATCTCTCTCTCTCTGTCAAAAACAATAAATCTTAAAAATAAAAATTCACATTCTTAAATAATAACCCCAAAGGTGATGGTATTATAAAGTGGGGGACTCTGAGTGGTGCTTAGGTCATAAGGGTGGAGCCCTCATGAATC
>PVKE010038417.1:0-15453 GCA_004027555.1 Craseonycteris thonglongyai
AGCTTGCCTTTGCTAAATATGCCTTAGTTTAACTAACGGTACATTAAATAAAACTTGGTATCATACTTATATAAGGATAATATTTATTTAAAAATATAACAAGTTAAATAATATAAACGGTATCCTTAAAAAAAAAAACCTACAAATACTCCGCTAATGTGAACAATGGCTTTGCATTTCCTTGGAAAGTAAGGGTAAGTCAGGTTTGTATGTTGTTGTTTTTAATTTTAGGCACGATTCCAAGTTCTCATCGATAAACTGATTTCTTAATTTACTCTTAATAAAGTTCATGCTTGAAAATGATTGTTCGCATAAATATGTAGACCCAAATAAGGAAAGAACAGCAAACGCTAGTTTCTTTAGTTGATCATATGAGTCAGGAATACTATTCCAGGTGTTAAAAATCAACATATCTTTCCTCTCCAGATCTTTCAAAGCAGACCACTTGTGCTGTAAACTTAATTCACATTTATTTTTCTCCAATAGCTCTAAAGCGGCACAAAGACACTCGAATTTTGAGCTCCACAATTCTTTATTTTTTAAATCCAGCAACTGAATTTCAAAGCTGCCAATATCAATATTAAAGGTAAAAAAAATTATTTCTGTTACCGTGGCATTCAGAGGTTTTTTAACAAAGGCTAACGTCGCTTTGCTGTTTCTAAAGTCTTTGAACCTGCTGAGAAAAGTTTCCTTCATATTTAACAGTGTTGGTCTGAAATAGCAAATGTCAATATTAAACTTATTTTCTCAACAATATTTCAATAGGCATGGAAAGTGAATTAGAGTTTCTCTTTCAAAATCTTTGGCAAAAAGCGACAATTTGTTTTCGAATGAAATTATTTCTTCTAACATCGAAAAAATTGTGTTTCCTTTTCCTTGTAACTTATGATTAAGCTGATTTAGATGAGAAGTAATATCCACCATGAAATAAAATTTCTGGATCCACAGATCGTTCGTTAGCTCTGCATAGTGAACACTCTTCTCAAGAAGAAATGCTTTTATTTCAGTAAACAGTGAAGCGAAACATTTTAAAACGTTTCCTCTCGATAACCAACGAACCTTGTTATGCAGCAGAAGATCTGCATACTCACTCTCCACCTCAATTAGAAATTCTTTAAATTGGTGATGGTAAAGAGCTTTAGCTACAATGGAGTTCATAATCTTAATCATCAATTCCATTACTTTGCAAATTTCTTCAGGAAATGTCCGTGCACATAGTGCTTCCTGATGAATAATACAGTGGTAAGTAAGTATCTCGTGATTAATTTTTTCTTTAAAAATAGCAACAAACCCATTTCTTGCATCTGTCATACTTTTCGCTCCGTCTGTTGAAATTGAGACAATTTTTTCTAATGGAATTTGATGTTTTTCGAAGCACTCAATTACAACATTTGCTATATCTACTCCACGCGTTTGTCCTTTGAGTGGCAATAATCCCAAAAGTTCCTCTTTAGGGCCTGTAGTGGAGATAAATCGCACAAAAAGAGAAACTTGCTCTGTGCCATTTATATCACAAGACTCGTCAACTGCTATTGATAGAGTTGAGGCCAATTTGAGATCTTCAATTTGTTGGTTTGTTATGTTTGCAGACATTTTTACTGTTCTATCATTCACTGTTTTAGCAGACAAATGTATCTCTCAATTTTTTTTTAAATGTCTGCTTTATTCTTAAAATCTTGAAAAAGCTCTTCGGATGAACTTATAAAACAACTCTTTATATAGTCTCCGTCCATGTATGGCTTTCCTCTCTGAGCAATCTCCTGACTAACTACAAAACTTGCCATATTAACATTGTTAGAAGATTGCACCCAGTGATTAAAAACAAAAGCTGACCTTTCTTGTCTCCTCTGGAGTTCCTCGACTGCTTTCTTCCTATTTGTAGTTAAAATACATTTCGGCGAGCAGCAATTCGACGGAGATAATGATACACATTTTTGCGAGCGACTATCCGTGCTATTGTTGCTTTCTAAAAATGTGCCTCTTTTCTGTAGGCTTGAGTTTCAAAAATGTTTACAGTACTTGTCTCTTAAAAGGCAAGTTAATAAATAATATTCTGTGCCTGCACTAAACATTTTGTGGAAGAGCCGCAGCCAAGGAGTCAAAGAGCCACATGTGGCTCGCAAGCCGCGGTTTGCGGACCACTGCCCTAAACCATTCCACTTCTCCTCCTACCATATATATCTCATTCCTTGTAAGGCTGTAGACTATTCATTTGCATGATGGTACTACCAGTTAATTAAGTAGCCTCCTATTGATGCATATTGTGATTGGTGTTCTGAAGTTTTTGATATTTCAAACAACACTACTGTATTGTGAACAACCTCATACATACCACTACATAGTCATTCAACATCTATATGACATTCCAAGCATTGAAATTTCTTAGTCAAGATGAGGTACATATTTTTTGGTATAGATTTCCAAATTTTGTTTCATAGAGACTATATCTACGTATACTCCTAGAACCAACATTTCACACCCATTTGTCAATAATATATATTTTTAAATTTTTATTATTGCCAGCATGATAGTAGATAAATGGTAACTTATAGTTCTATTATGCATTTATTTCAGCAGTGAAGTTAAGTTTTTTAGATATTGATGAACCATTTTCATTTCATTTTCTATGGCCTATATCCATTTCCCCCCCCATTTTACTGTTGAAATCTTTTTTTTTATTGACTATAGAAACTCTTTTCATAAGAGGAAATTAGCCCTTTGTCTCTGGATGATACACATATTGCATGGCAATGTTTTTGTTTATGGCTCCTGTGTGTGTGTGTGTGTGTGTGCGCATATGCACATTTGCGCTATATTTAGGAAAGCTTTTTCTACTTTAGGAAAAGGTTAGAAAAAATTATCCTAGATACCCTTCCTGGACTTATTTTCACATTTAATTTTTGATTCATCTAGCATTTATTTTGTTGTAAGGACTAAGGTAGAGAACCAATATTACTGTTTTTTATATGACTACATAATTGTTTCTCAATACCTTTTTAAAAACAATACATACCATCCTTATTACTTTGAAATGCCATCATTATTACATACTATATTCTTATCTGTATTTGGGCCCATTTTAAGGGTTCGTCTTCCATTCTATGACTTTGTTTATTCACAGAATATGAACACACTAGTTTCATTAAAATTATATTAAATGTATTTTAATATCTTTCAAATTTACTCTCACAATATGATGTTTTTTTCTGAATATGTTTAAGGTGTACTTCCATGCTTGGTTTTTATTCATTTGCACATTAGAGCCAAATGGTAAAAAGTGTTACAAAGCCAAATGATATTTTTATTAGAGCCATATTTAATAACAGATTAATATAAGGATAATTTTATGATATTGAGACATTATCATCCAAGAACAGGGTATGATTTTTCATTTGTTTTATTCTATGTTCCTCAATAGCATTATACTCTGTGGGTGTTTGTGTACACGTGCATTTGTGTCTTCCTCTTTTCACAAGTCTATTCCTAGGCATTTGATTGTCATTGCTATCATAAAAGTTATCATTTATTCCTATATATTTTCTAATTGGTTGTGGTTTATATGGAGAAAAAATGTAAATTTGATGTGGTAATGTAACAACTTAGTTTACCGAATTGTTATTGTTTGTATTAATTTATTCTGTGTTTTTTAAGGTTATTTTAGATATGCAATTATATAACCTGTGAATAATAATTTCTCTCATTGTTTCCAATTTTATTCCTCTTCTCTCTCTTTTCTTATGCTGGTGGTTGCTACCTTCATAATAATTTTAAAGTAGTTGGTGAAAGTAGACATACTTGTCCACATACTCTCTCTCTCACTTTCTCTCAAACAATAAAATAAATCTTAAAAATAAAGAAATTGTTCTAGTACTTCCTCATTTAGAATAAAACCGGATTTTGTGAATTTTATATGATAACAATTTCCCTGCTTTATCACTTACTAACTAAATAATTCACTTGTCTTCATTTTGCTCAGTTTTTACATTTGAAAATGGGGATATTATTAGTACTTAAGTCATGAAGGGATTGTGAGAATTAAACTCATTAAAATGTTTAGAATAGTGTCTGACAGAGGCTAAACACTATGTATGTGTCTGTTAAATAAAATGTAGTTTTATCCAATGCCTTTTTAGCATCCATCCAACATTTTATATAATTTATTTAAATGTATCTATTCATGTGTTAAATTAGGGTAACAGAATTCCTAACATTTAGCAATCTTTGCATTCCTAGTAAGAAACTTCACCAGTTGTCTGTTCTATTATTTTCCTATATTGCTGGGCTTTGTTTATCAGTATTTTATTTAAGAATTTTGCATCAATATCCACAAATATAATTAGTTTGGAGATTTATTTTGTAAATTCATTCTCTGCTTTATATCTAAAGGTTTTTCTTGCTTCCAAAAATTCTTAAAAAGTTTTGGAAGCTTTCACTTTTGTTATGCTCTGAAGACATTAAATTAGCATGAAACTGATATGTTCCTTAAAGGTTTAGCAGTTTTTAATCCTATGAAACTGCCTAATTTTGCTACTTTTTTTTAGGTTTGACTATTTTTTTTAGGTGAGGGTGTCTATTTTATGTCTATTATATAAATTAGAAAGTTTAGATTTTCTCTATTTTCTGAGACCAGTTTTGATCATTTATATTTTTCCTATAAAATCATGCATTCCACCCAGGTTTTCAGTTGTATCTAAAAAGGTATATATAAAGTAATCTCTAATAAATCACTCAATTTTCTCTATCTGTAGTCATATCCACATGCTTATTTCCTATCTTCTTCCCTTTTCTTGATAGTGTTATCTATTTTATTGTCCCTTCATTGGTTCTTGGATTAATTTATTTGTTCTAGGTTCTTATGATACAATTTTAAAAATCACTTTATTTAACAAATGAGGACCTGTTATGAAACATAATGGGTAAATTCAAGAATTGATAAATGATATGTATATATTGTACTGAATACTTTTTGAAATAATAACTTTGGAGAAAAAGGAAATCATACTGGTTATTTCAGAAGCAAGTTGACTGTCCTTTAGTGAGTTTTCTTGTTATAAAAGTAATGCTTTTTATTAAAGAGATCATTACAGAAAACTGTAAAATTACTGGAAAATAGACAATGGAAAACTTTAAGATATCCTCCAAATAAAATGTCAGTCATATTTTATTGTGAATTAGCATTTATTCTTTTTTTCCCCATTCACTTTGTTACTTTTTAAGGATCTTTACAACCTGAAATTTTACTTGATTAAAGCGTGTGTGTTTCAAGTTACCATATCTTAATTAAATAGTATATTGGTTAAGTAGATGTAACATAATTTAATTATCTATGTTACATATCCTATTTTTGGCTATTGATATTTCTAGTATTTTACAAGTATAAAAATACTGCAGCTGATATTTTTGTGGCCAAAGTTTTGATTCATTTCTGATTTCTTCCATACTAGATTTTTACAAATAAATTCACTGGGTTTCATATTGTTTACATTAAAAATCAAGGTATATATTATCAAATTATTTCTGAATTCATAATCTCCCATTATTAATACATGAATATGACCATTTTAGCATTCCTTAAGTGGTACTAGAAAATTTACTTTCCAAGTAAATGTAACAATAACAACAACAACAACAAAAATCTTTAAAATTACATCCAAGTTCTGACAATTAAGTTTGCGAACTCATTCTAGAAAAGGTGTTACATACTTCATCGCTTAATATCACTAATGGTCAACTTCAAAGTACTTCCCTTAGGAAGCAATACACCAGCACCAGAAACTAGTCCACACTTCAAAGCAATTTTAGAACTCTATCTGGAATGGCTATCAGAGCCATCATCGTATTACACTTCATGTCCTGAACATCATCAACATGTCTTCTTTTCAATATTTCCTTTATGTTTAGGTAAATAAAGACTCATTTGAGGCCAGATCAGGTGACTATAGAGGATGTTCCAATACAGTTATTTGTTTATTGGCTAAAACTTCTCTCATAGACCGTGCCATGTAAGCTGGGGCATTGTTGTGATGCAAAAGCCATGAGTTGTTGGAGAAAAGTTCAGGTAGTTTTCATCTAACTTTTTCACACAGCCTTTTAAGCAATTCCAAATAATCAACTTGGTAGACTATTTTTCCAGTTGCTAGAAATTCATAATGAACAATCCCTCTGATATCAAAAAGAGTTAGCCTCATTGTTTTGACTATTGATTTAGACTGACAGAATATTTAAACACTGAGAATTGGCTGACTTCCATTGTGAACGTTGATGCTTTATTTCAGGTTTGTATTGGTACATTCATGTTTCATCACCAATGATAACACAACTCTAAATATTATCTTGCCTCTCCAAAATGCCTTGGTAAAAATCAACCCTCCTTTGCTTTTGTTTATCAGTGAGCTCCTTTGGGACTATTTTTGCATAAATCTTTCTCATTCCAAGATTATCAGTTAAGATATTCCTGTTTCTCTATCAAAGTTTACTTGGTCTTCTATACTTCTCACAGTCAGCCAATGACTTTGACACTCAAGTCAATAAAATTTTGCAGTGTTTTCATCAGTTCTGCTTGCTATTGACTGATTCTATCCTCTCTATAAGTGATACCATCTTTCTCCTTAGAAAAAATGTTAAATTTATTTGTACACTGTCAGTTTGTTTTAGCCATTATCCCCATTAACTTGGACTAACATGTCCCTGATTTCGCTTCCACTCTTGTCAAGTTTAACAAAAAATTTAATGTTTATTCCTTGCTCTAATTCAAGCTCTGACCTTCTTTCAATGGCATATGAAAACACTCAACAATAATAATGAACACTGCAACACATTGACAGAAACACAGGTGCTAGACACTGATATACCAATGTTTTGAAACTTTACTGAGTTGTTTGTACAGTGTTGTCACCATAAATGCATGGTGGCAAGTTCACAAACTTAATTGTCAGACCTTGTCATGTAATTAGAACAACCAATGCCTCATTTTCAAACTCAGATTATAGTACTCTCATTTTATTTCCAGTGAATATAAGCACTACCATTTATTTCTTACCTTTTCTAAATTCTTAAAAATCTATTGATAAGCTATATCCCTAAGCATATTAACCTATTTTAGCTTTTTCTATGTTATATAACTAAAGTAGTGATTAAACAATATATCAAAACCAATTACACAGACTTATGTAAATATTTTTAATTTATTTTAAGGTTTAAGGTATATATACTACATTTTATTTCTTCTATATTCAAGTTTGCTTTCATGTGAATGTATACGTGATGAATTTTTAATGGTATGTAGACATTTATATTCTAATTTAAAATTAAAACAAATTTTCAAGCAGTTTACTTTTAGAATTGAAGACATTATAATATTGTTAATTATTGTACCTATGTCTGTGTCTATATCTATTATTTATATATCAACTATCTATATCATCTATCTATCATCTATCTATCTATCTATTTATCTATCATCCCCATATACTTTCATAAGCCATAAAGTATAAATCATTAAATTTGACCACTTAAAAATTTAGAGCCCCATATCTACACACATGCAGAGACATATCTTATGAGCCTTCTTGTAGATCAAAAAGCAAATGACAAATTCAGAAATATGAATCATATATGACCAAGCATTTTATCCTTTATACATGAAGTGTTCTAGAAAATTAGTAAAAATATAAAAATTTAAATACAAAAATGGATGAAGGATATCAACAGACAATTCTGAGACAACTATATGCAAATGATCCATTAACATATAAAAATGCCCAAGCTCACTCATGAATAAATTACAAAATAGCACAAAATGACACCATATTTTATCAAGCAGATTAGAACCCTTTTTTATCTTTGCTATTGTTGATGAAGTTATGTTAAAATGGTCACATTAGTACTATATAGCACTAATAGGAAGATAACATGATTGCTTAGTTGGAGAAGTTTGATAATCCCTATAAAAACATTAAGTGTACATATCCTTGTCCCATCATTTCCACTTCTAAAAAATCATCCAGCAGATATTCAATAAAATGTGACAAGGATATTAAGTGCAGCTTTGTTTTTAATATCAAAGCACTAGAAAACTAGATGTCAATAAACAGGAGACTGACTAAATAAAAAATGAGGGAAGCTGGGATGGCTCAGAGGGTTAAGTGTTCACTTTGTAGCACTTAAATACCAAGGTTTGAATCCCAGCCCCAGCTTGTGCAGACCCATCTGATGAACTGGGGTGTGGCACCCATTTTGGTTCCTACCAAGTGATCTTCCATGTGGGAGGCCCCCGGTTTGGCCCCAAGGTTGTGGGGGTGTGCCTCCCATGTGGGAGCCCCCCCACCTTGGTTCCTGCCCTGGGCAGCCCATGACCACCTTCGTGGAACAAAACCATGTGGAAAACTGATTACGTACAACTATGGGGACTGCTCTGGGCCCTCCCTGTTCTCTCTGTCTCTCTTTGTCTGTCAAAAACAATGAAAAAAATCTTTAAATAATAAAATAAGAAATAAACAAAAAAAAAAACCAAACATACAGCTTTTGGGGTCCTAAGATGGCAATGTGAGAGGAGAACCCAAAAACCTCTCAGGGAAAGGACATTTGAACAAAGGGGACTTCACTGGGGAAACCTTGAGAAACACAGCCTCAGTTGAGAGATCTACACAAAAATGCAAAAAACGAACAAACAAATAAAGACACCTGAAGGTGAGAGGAAAAGGGGCAAGTAAGAAAAGGGGAAGAAACAGGGTGGAGATGGGGCCACAGAACCTGACCCAGGGCTGGCAGAAGAACAGGGTTAGGGTGACTCAGGCCAAAGTGGAGCTAGATCCTGGGTGGGCTGGAGCCGAGAGCAGAGGCCACATGAGACTGTGGACAATTTAAAATCTGAATCCAGTGGTGGCACACTGAGGCCCCATTCAGAACATAGTGCTCCGGGTGGGAGAGAGATAGAGCAGGGGTGGCTAAACAACCTGAGGTAGAGAAGGAACAAGTCCTCAACTGTAGCTTGGTGTGAGGAGTCAGTGGCCCACAGGTGCTACAGCATCAATTTGAACACAAATCATCTCTGGGAGAAACTGCTTCCCCAGCAACTGGCTTTCAAAATCAAAGTGCAGCCCTAGAAGAGAAATGGGTGTGGGCAGGAGAAAAGGAGAAAGACTGAGCTATGTCTCCATTTTGGTGGACAGCTTCCTTGCTTACTGTAGAATTTGTGTCCCTCTCTTGGCTGTGCCTGCCACCCAGAACCCAGCCAGCTGAGCCAGCACTCTGAAGCCCCATAGCGAAGACTCAAAAGAGTAAATTGGCTCTGGGTGAGGGTGTCTCTAAGATCCCACAACTGGGAAAGCAGAGTGCACACTTGGAAGAGGTGCAAGTGAGGGCTGGGGAGGAAAGTGGAAAGCTGAGCAATGTGCTGCTGCTTCAGTGGGTCAGCCTCACTAGTCAAGGTGGGATCATCTTCTTGCTAAGCCAAGCCCACCTGCCCTGACCTGTGCCAGCTAGGCCAGCACCCTGAAGCATAATAACATGGAATCAAACACAAATTGGCTCTGTGTGACACTGATTCTAAGAACCTGTAACTGGGAAAGCAGAATGTGCCTCTGGAAGAGGAGTGAGAAAAGGCTCAAGAAAAACAAGGTGCACACACACTGATTATCTGTCCTCCTGCTGACAGAGGAATTTTCTATTGTGTCTCGTCCCACTCCTGCCCACCCCTGAGGTCCCCCAACCTTAACTGATTGGCTTTCTATCAGCTAAATAAACACCTTGATGAGCAACCCTAGGACACAAAACAGCCAAAATTGTACTGCCCTCACCTCCCAAACAGAATTTTGGGACACAGAAACTGACTGCTTCCCCTAACACTCTCCCAAAATTCATCCCTCCTCAACTGAACCTCAACTACTACCTGCTATACAGTGAGATGAAAAAAGCAAGTGTTAACTACCCTGTAACGCAAACCCAGGCCATTCTCAACTAATGCTGCCCCTGTGGGAAGAGACAGGAGAACCCAGAAAACTGCAAAACACAGGTGCAACAGCCAGCCTTTCCCAACACTAATCTCAGAGGTATATCACACCACTGCCCACCTCACTTTCCCAAAAAGGAAGTGCATCCCGACCAAGAAAACTGGGTCAAAGAAGAGAAAACCATTTTCTAGGAAAGCCCCAGAAGAAAAACATACTCATACTTAGGGCAAAAACAAAACAAAATACAACAAACAAACAAAAAACACTATCAAATGCAATCAGTACCCCAGGGTTGAAAATGGCTCTGAAAGAAAACACAAAATCTCCGGAAAAGGAACTTACAGATTTGAAAGCACATAATCTAAGTGAAACAGAATTCAGGGCTGCAATTCTCAAGGCACTCAGAGAGCTCAAAAAATGTTGGGTGGGGGAAGAAGGAAGGGGTTTCAAATATATGGGATGGAAAACGACCTGACTCTGGGTGCTGAGCACATAATGCAATGCATAGACAATGTAATGTAGAATGTAATTGTTACCAACCAATGTCACACAAATAAATATAACAATAAAAAAATTAAAGAAATGCTGGCAAAGTATCCTTTTAAATGACCTCAATGAGAAATTTTTTGAGGGAATGCTGGGATGGCTCAGCTGGTTGAGCTCTCACTTTGCAGCCCCTGGGATTGAGAATCAAATCCCGACCCCTGGTAGTGCGGACCCATATACTGAACTGGGGTGTGCCCCCAGTTTAGTTCTTGTTGGGGCCTATGGGGAAGGCCCCCAGTCCAGTTCCTTCCTTGCACAGCCCTGTGCTTACACGTGGAGTGAAACGATATAAAAAACTAATGGCATACAACTATGGAGACGGCACTGGGCCCTCCCCCTTCTATCTATCTCTCTGTTTTTCTCTCTCTTCCTCTGAAAAACAATAAAAATAAACCTTTAATAAAAAGAAAATCTGTGGTTAAAATGAGTACTTTACCAAAAAAATTGATAAGTTAGAATGGAACCAAAAGTAACTCCTGGAAATGAAAAGCATAATAAGAGAATTGAAATTAGAACTAACCAGCAGAGGAAAGGGGACTGATCAGATGGAGGGAAGAATTAGGGACATCAAAGATAGAAACATAGAAATTTTATAGAAGAAAGAAGGGATCTGAGAATCAAGAGAAATGAAAGATCTCTATAAGAACTATCTGACTCCATTAGAAATAACAACATTAGAATAATAGAGGCACCAGATGGAAGTGAGTTGGAATCTTCTCAGAGCCTTTATTTTATTTTTTTAAAGATTTATTTTATTGTTTTGACAGAGAGAGACAGAGAGAAGGGGAAAGGCCTAAAGCAGTCTCCATAGCTGTAATTCATTCATTTTCAACATGAAATCCTTCCACACAAGTAGGCGGGGATTATGTGATGTAGAAACTGGGGACAAGGGCCTCCTACATGGGGGGCCAAACTGGGGGTCTCCCAAATGGGAAGCTCTCTCTGGTGAGCACCAAACTGGGGGACTCCCGTGTGAGAAGCACACCCAGTTCAGCATATGGGTCCACATGGGTCAGGGGAGGATTTGAATCTCAGTCCCCAGGGCTGTAAAGTGAGAGCTTAACCCTCTGAGCCATCCCAGGTTTCCCTCAGAGCCTTTTAAAAGAGATAGTAAATTAGAACATTCCAAACCTATGGGAAGAACTGGAACCCCAAATTAAAGAAGGGAACAGAAGCCCTAACTACCTAGACACTACAAAATCTTCACCAAGGCATATTATTCTGAAGTTTTCAAAAGTCAAAGACAAAGAGTGAATCCTCAAGGCAGCCAGAGAGTGGGGGTGAGGTGAATAACCTTCGAAGGCAAACTCATCAGGCTATCGTGAGACTTGTCAGCAGAAATTCTGCAAGCCAGAATGCATTGGAGTTGAATTTTCAAAACTTTAAAAGATAGAAATGAACAGCTAAAAATAAACTATCCAGCAATATTAATCTTTAGATATGAAGGAGGAATAAAAACATTTTCAGACATATAGAAGTTGAGATAATCCTCCAGCACAAGGCCAACATTTCAAGAAATACTCAAATTAACTATTCAACCTCAAACAAGAAATCAAAATAAATGGGGAAAAGTTGGGATAACAAAGAAATACAAAGGAAGAAAGAAATGGATACAGGAAATCTTCATATGGCAATCATCATCCTAAATGTAAATAGCCTGAACTCACCAATAAAGAGGCTCAGAGTAGCAGATTGGATTAAAGAACAAATTCCAACCACCTATGTTTACAGGAGACACACCTCAGCCACAAGACAAACACAGGATCAAAGTGAAAGGGTGAAAGAAATACTCCAAGCAAATGGCATCCTGAGAAAAGCAGGAGTGACTATACTGGTTTCTGGTGAAACAGACATCAGGATAAAGGAAGTAATAAGAGATAATGATGGGCATTTCATAAGGATAAGAGCAAAACTACATCATGAAAACATGACACTTATTAATATATATGCCCCTAAACAGAAAGCAGCAAAATTACTAACAAACTTAAACAAAGCACTTACTAACAGACTTAATAAGAGAAACTGAGAAAAACACAATTATAGCAGAAGATCTCAACATCCCTTTGGCAAACATGGACAGATCATCCAAGCAGAAAACAAATTAGGAAATAGCAGCTTTAAATGATACATTATAACAATTGGACATAATTGGCATTTACAGGACACTCCATTCTGCAACACAGGACTATACTTTTTTGTAGTGCACATGGAACATTTGCAAAGCTAGACCATATGCTGGGACATAAAACTAGCCTCAACAAATTTAAGAAAATTGAAATCATACCAAGTGTATTCTCAGACCACAAAGCTTTGAAATTAGAGATCAATTGTAAACAGCAAAAAAAATCAGCTATATGTGGAGATTGAACAACATACTATTAAAAAAATGACTGGATCAAAGAAGGAATAAAACAAGAAAGTAAAACAATACATAGCAAGTAACAACAATGAAAACAGCGTATAGCAAAATTATTGGGACACAGCAAAAGCAGTAGTAAAACAATACATATAAAGTAACAACAATGAAAACAGAGTATACCAAAATTATTGAAACACAGCAAAAGCAGTAGTAAGATACAAATTTATATCATTACAGTCCTATCTGAAAAACAACAACACTAAAAACATCACAAGTAAACATCCTAACATTCCATCTTAAAGAACTAGGAAGAGAAGAACAACACCAAAAATCCCCAAACACAGCGGAAGGAAAGAACTAATAAATTAAAGCAAATCTTAATCTAATTGAGGACAGAAAAACAATAGATAAATTTAATTCAACAAAGAGCTGGTTATTTGAAAAAAAATTCAATGAAATTAACAAACCACTGGTTAGGCTCACCAAAGGTCAAAGAGATAGGTCACAATCATTCAAAGTCAGAAATGATGGGAGAAATTACAACTGATTCTACAGAAATACAATCATAATAAATTATTATGAAAGGCCATCTGCCACCATATTTGACAACCTAGAAGAAATGGAGAAATTTCTAGAAACATATAGTTTACCTACACTAAACCAAGAACTGGATAACCTAAATAGACCAATCAACACTAAAGAACTAGAAACAATTACCCAAATCCTCTCCAAAGGCAAAAGTCCTGGACCAGATGGTTTAACCAACGAGTTTTATCAAGCATTCAAAGAATAACTAATGGCTATCCTCCTCATACTATTAAAAAAAATTAAATAAATAAATAAAATGAGGCAATGCTTTCCAACTCATTCTAGGAGGCCAACATTACCCTAATTACAAAACCTGGTAAGGATGATACCAAAAAAGGGAACTATAGAACAATATCTCTGATAACACAGATGCAAAAATCCTAAACAAGGGGAAGCTGGGATGGCTCAGTAGGTTAAGTACTTGCTTTGCAGCCCTGGGGTCCAAGGATCGAGTCTCAGCCCTGGCCTGTGTGGACCCATATGCTGAACTGGAGTGTGCTTCCTATGTGGGAGGCCCCAAGTTTGGTTCTCACCAGGGTGAGCTTCCCACGTATGGGAGGACCCGAATTCAGCCACCAGCTTGTGGGGGCATGCTTCCCATGTGGGAGGCCCCCTGGCCCAGTTACTGCCTTGTGTGGCCCTCGCCCACCTGTATGGAATGAAACCATGTTGAAAACTGATGAAGTACAACTATGGAGACTGCATTGGGCTCTCCCCCTTATCTCTGTATCTCTCTGCCTCTGTCAAAAAGTATAAAATATATCTTTAAAAAAAAATCCTAAACACAATATTTGCAAATAGAATACATCAATGCATTAGAAAAAAACATTATATACCAAGATCAAGTGTGATTCTTCCCAGGGGCACAAGGATGGTTCTTCATACACAAATCAATGAACATGACACACCATATAAACAAAATAAAATATAAAAACCATATGATTATATCAATTGATAAAGGACAAACATTTGACAAGATACAATATCCATTAATAATCAACACACTGAATAAATTTGGAACTCAAGGAAAGTACCTCAACATAATAAAGGCCATATATGACAAAACCTCAGCTATTATTACATTGAATGGAGCAAAACTAAAGCCTATTTTCCTAAAATGCAGAACATGTCTGGAATGTCCCCTTTCACGACTGCTATTCAATATAGTGCTGGAAGTTCTAGCCACAGCAATCAGGCAAGAGAAATCAATAAAATGTTTCCAATTAGGAGAGAAAAAGCCGAACTGTCACTTTTTGCAGATGACATAGCTTTAATATAGAAAATACTAGACTCCACCAGAAAACTACTAGACACAATAAATGAATACAGTAGAGGTGCAGGATACAAAATCAGTGTACAAAAATCAATTGCCCTTTTATTTGCCAACAATGAAAGTTCTGAAAAAAATGAGAAAATCAATATATTTTGCAATTGCAACAAAAAGTAATAAAATACCTAGGAATAAACTTTACAAAGAATGTGGAGAATTTACACTCTAAAAACTATAGGATGCTATTAAAAGAAATTGAAGGGAAAGACGGGATGGCTCAGCGGGTAAAGCACACGCTTTGAAGCCCCGAGGACAGAGGTTCGAATCCCGACTCTGGCCCAGGTGAACCCACATGCCGAACTGGGGTGTGCTTTCCGAACGCAGTGAGGCTCACAGTTCAGTTCAAAAAAAAAAAAAAAAAGGATTTGAAAAGAAATTGAAGAGGACACAAATAAATGAAAAGATATTCCATGTTCAGTGATTTAGAAGAATCAACATAGTTAAAATAGCCATAATACCCAAAGCAATTTACAGATTTATCAAAATTCCCATAAAAATTATACAGATATTCTTTGAAGAAATAGATAAACAATTATCAGACTCATGTAAAACAACAACAAAAACGCCCAAGTAGTCAAAGAAATCCACGACTGGATAAAGAAGATGTGGTACATTTACACAATGGAATACTACTCAGCGATGAGAAATGATAAATTACAGTCATTTCTGGCAACATGGAT
>PVKE010038418.1:0-15449 GCA_004027555.1 Craseonycteris thonglongyai
AAAAAAAAAAAAAAAAAAAAAAAAAAAAAAAAAAAAAAAAAATATATATATATCTAGAATATGATACTTTTTTCTAAAAAACAACAAAACTATTCTGGTCTGATTTTTTTTTTGAAATTGTACATTCACCCAAACACTGTTAATGATAATACATCAACACTGCTTTATAATTTAACAAGCTTTCCATCTCATTACAAAAAATGGTGGCATTTTAATTTTGTTCGGTGGAAGAAATGTCATCAAGATGGCAGTGTGAAAGAAGCTCTTGAAATCTCTCCTGGAAAAAACAAAATATTAAACAACTAAAATCCATGGAGAGAATTCCTAAGTGACACGGCTTCAGCTAAGAGACCCACTCATCACAAGAAAATACCTAAAAGCCAGAGAAAGAGAGGTGAGTGAGAGAGAAAGAAAGGGAGCCATGTAGAGACCCGCCACAGTGTGACCCAGAAACCTACCCTGTGACCAACCCAGAGACCGGCAGAGAAGAGACTGAGGTGGGATTACGGGAGCACAGGTTGAGGTGTGGAGCAACTTTGGGCAGGTTGGAGACCTAGACTGGATATAGGTGCAGACATGGGCAGCCAGAATGTTGGGCAGAAGGCAGAAGTGCCTGCAGCTGACTGTAGCAAGTTCCTTGGCAGGAGCGCATGGAGAGCAGCTGTAGAGTGTGATGCTGGAGGCCAGAGTGAAGCCAGTGGCAGCCGGAGATCAGCACGGGTGACCAGAGTGTGGGACCAGCTGCCGGAGCAGGGGTCAGTGGAAGAGTGGGGTTGAGGAGTAAGGAGGGGGCATCAAATATATGGTGATGGAAAGACAACTGACTCTGGGTGGTGAGCATATAATGCAATATATAGACAATGTTATGTAGAATTGTACACCTGAAACCTATGTAACTTTTACCAACCAATGTCACCCCAATACATTGAACAATTAAAATAAAAAATTGTTAATTGGTTAGCCCAGTACTATGTACATGTTCCTCCTTTTTAAAAAAAGTATGTCTGCTCTTTTAAAAATAAAAATAGGACATATCTAACTAGGAAAATTTACCTCACTCTCTAAAATAATTGTGTGCACTTATATTCTTTAAAAAATTCCAACTTGCCACAAACCGTTAATCAGTCATTAACTTTTGTGCTTTTGTAAAAGTAATAGTGGAAAGGTTAAACACATGAATTTGGAGACAGATGTCATTACTTTTGCTATTGGAGAATGGAATCCTGTCGGTGCTGTGTCCAGGTTATCAGTGTACTCAACAAAAAATGGAGTGAGACACGGAGTACAGTAAAAAAGAAGATTGGGATGAAAGTAGAGAAAACACAGTTCTGAGAGTTGGAAGTACGACTTGAGCACTAAGAAGTGACTCAAAAGTCATATTATATGGAGCTCACCAGTTTTTATTACATTATCTTGGGAAAAGAGAACACCGTTTTGGGTATGGGGTCTTTTGATAGGCGGTTCTGGATTCCCAGCCCGAGCATGTGCAAACCCATGAGCCAAACTTCGGTGCAACTGCTAACTGCTGGGATGGCAGGGAAGGTTCCTGCTTCTCTCACAGGAGGTCCCTAGTTTGGTTTCTGCCCTTCAAGGCTCCCCAGTCACCTGTGTGGAATGAATCCATGTCACAACTAATGATGTACAACTATCGAGACTGCTCTGAGCCCTCCACCTTCTATCGCTCTTACCTTCTCTCAAAAACAAACAAACAAACAAACAAATCAATCAATCTTAAACAAAAGAAATCTGAAATAATAATAAATTTCCAATATGATTTTAATACAAATATTTCCAACCATATTCTGGGAAACATTGTTTAAAGGAAAGATTGAATTTAAGACATGGTATTTATTTCAGCAACTACTCCTTTGTTCTTGTTTGGGAATATTTTGCTTGAGAATAAGAGAGGGGAAGAAAATTAGCAAAAACAGTATACTCATATATTTATAAATATACTACTGTAGACAAATTTATTTTTCACCATGAATAATTAAAGCCATGATAATAACAGATTATATGTATGTATGTATGTGTGTATATATATATATATATATATATATATATATATATATATATATATATTATAATTTAACTTAATTTGGGTAGCTGTAACTGCTGAATCTGCAAGTATAATTTAAATCGAAAATGTGATATTTGGGTAATATGTTTTTGAACCTTCTAGCTAATTACTAACCATAAGTACTCTGACCTCATGCTGCTACTAAACAATAGAAAATAATACAAAATATATTCCTTTCATGTTTATTACAAAATCAGTGCAGTTTGCCAATTATATGTGTTTACATTCACATTTCCATTTGAGCTAATACATTTGTGTGAAAATGTAGAACCTTAGAAAAACTGAGGTTATTCTATTAAATTTCTGTATTAACAACAAAAGATTATCAAAATATTATTTCTAAAAAGATTTTCCATCTTATATAAAATTGTTTCAAGAAAATTGGCACTTTAAAATTAAAATAAACCATGTAAAATATATTATAATTTATAAATTATAAAAATAAGTAGTGTTTTCTCTACAGTTTGAAATTTTTTATTGGTTTGAGTGTTTTTTCTCATAAAGATAATTACTGACACTTTGAGCTCAAATTCAATCTGCTTAGAGGTGAACAATTTATTTATTAAAGGTGGCAACACATATACTCTCAATTTAGAGAGTTAGCTATTACACAACAGATTCTGTAATGTTTTGAGAATCCATTCTGAGGTTACAAGTGCTGAGAAATTTTGAATAAGACATGAACTTTATATATGCCAACTTTATGTGAACCAGCATGTGAAGATGATTGAATGAGATAATTTTATGGCAAGAGGTGATGCCATGGAATTGCAATGTACTTACTCAGGTAAGCGACAATCTGATCTAGGTGTGGCACATGTGTTTATCAACCAAGTGACTTTATACAAGTTAGCATTTTCTGTGTCCATTTCTTTGCCTGTAAAATGAAGTTAATATTGTGCTGTTAATGATATTATTAGGAATAATGTACAGAGTGCATACTGAAATGTATTTAGACTATATAATACACTATAAACATAAATTATTATTGTTTATATCAGAATTATCAGTTTTAAGAAGATTACTAATAATTATCCTAAATGATGTCTACTAAAAATTATTTAAATATAGAATATTAAAAGACTTGCTGGGGATGCTGAGATGGCTTAGCAGGTTGAGTGCTCATTTGCAGCTCCGAGGTCCAAGGATCGAATCCTGGCTCCAGCCCATGTGGACCTATTTGTTGAACTGGGGCATGTCCCCAGTTTAGTTCTCACCAGGGCGAGCCTACTATGTGAGAGGCCCCCAGCTTGGTCCCTGCTCTGCGCAGAACTGCACCTCACTGTGGAATAAAACTATGTAGAAAACTGATGATGTGCAACTGTGGAGCCTGCTCTGGGTCCTCCTCCTTTTCTGTCTCTCTCTCTCTCTCTTTCTGTGTCAAAAACTATAAAAGTAAAAGTTAACCTTCAAAAAATTTACTATCCTAATTAAGAGATAATCATATTCTATATTTTTATTGTTCCCCATGTCCATCAAACATGTATTGCGATGTAAAGCTTTTTAGAAGAGAAAGCTATATTTTCCTTGGGTAATAGTGGCAGTATAATTGTTAAGATGTAAAAGTTTTCTGTTTTATCCTTGAACAATGTAATCTTATTTTTTCTTGCCTGTATTCTCTTTCTCTTTTCTTCTTGTTCTTCTACTATGTTACTTCTTTCTATATTATATTTCTATTCTCTCTTCACAGTTTATTAAAAAATATATTATTTTCTTATATCTGCTGTCTTATGATCTGCTTTACTAACCATAAAGTCAAGCACAGATTAAGTGCAAATTATGAATTTCCTAACATATCAAAAGAGATATTATGTGTTTACCTCAGTTATCAACATCTAATACACACACACACACATATAGATACACACACACACACATATATAGATGCCAGCAATTAAATCTGATGAAGAATATAAAAAGATTAGTATTTGTTATGAAAATAAAACTTAAACAAAACTATAGAGGCAGTTATAGGATGAAGAATGAATAAGTGGAGAATTGAAGTGTTTTAGGGAAGTAAAAATACTCTGTGTGATACTCTAATGCTTCAGACATGACATTATACATTTTTCCAAATCTATAGACTGTACATCACCAAGAGTGAACCCTAATGTAAACTATGACCTCCGGGTTGTGATAACATGTCAATTCAATTTCTTCAGTTATAACAAATGCTCCACTCTGGTGGGAAATGTTGATATTAGGGAAGGCTGTGCATGTGAGGCCAGAAAGTATATAGATAATCTCTGTATAGTTTGTTTAATTTTTTTGTGAAATTAAAACTGCTCTAAAAAATAAAATATTAAATAAACAAAACTTGATAGCCTACAGAGAATAAAAGTGTTCTAAGAATTACTATCTAAGATTATGCTGGAAGAATGTACTAAATTATCTGAGAATAAAAGAAAAGTCAATTCCACATCTTTCCTGAAGAGTGAAGTTATAGGTAGGTGGCAGACAAAAAATATTTTAGTAAAAATCTGGGTAGTATTTTGTCATTAAGACTTGAAGTATAAAATATCCCAGGCAAATAAATTGAGTATGAAACTACTATATCCTGGAAGACCACTTTGAGGCCAGTGGGTGACGAGCATATCAGTAATTAGAGCTTGAACTGAAAAAGGGGAGACAATCAAGAACTAAGTTTGAAAACTTATGCAAGGCTGAAGGTGATAGATGTCTAAGATTTATTTTATAATAAATTAAGAGTTTCAGAGAAAGTGAGAAGGGCAATATACAACTTGTTAAAGATCTCTTTGACATTTATTTGAAGCATTAATGAATTGAGAGAATGAAGCCAATTAGAGGCTAGGGCAGGAAGAATCATATCTAAGTCACAATGGCATAATTTACACAAAATAAATTTGGTTCTAAAATTAAATTTTAAGATATAAATAACATATAGTCAATACTTCCCAGAAAATTTTGTTATAAATATGTCATATTAGAAACCAGAAATAGGGGGAAGCCGGGATGGCTCAGTGAGTTAAGCGCTCACTTTGCAGCACCGGGGACCGGGGATCGAATCCCAGCCCTGGCCTGTGCAGACCCATATGCTGAACTGGGAGCTCCCCCAGTTCAGTTCTCTCTCTGTCTCTGTATCTCTCTCTCTCTCTCTGTGTCAAAAATAAATTAATTAATTAAAAAAAAAAAAAGAAGCCAGAAATATAATCTCTTTGTAAATACAAAATAAAAGCTTCTGCTAGTGAGATTTTACTTATTATTCACTACTTCATTTTTATACCTATAATGATGCCTGTAATTATCACATTCTTAGTAAACATTGGCTGAATAGTTACATTAATTAATAATAGCCACGTGGTCTTCCTGTGCTGATACAGAGGATGTTTTTCTTTTTACTTTCTGTTTGTTTTTCTGCTTAGTATTAAGATATAAGTAGCTCATTTTTATTGTTAAGGTACATACTTCATGAAAAAATGCATATGGTTATAGCTTAAAAAGATGTTGAATGAGAAATATTTACACAATGAGAGGCATTTGGAAGCTAAGATTTAAGAAAAAAGAAAGAAAGAAAGAAAGAAGAAAACACCAAATCTTGTTTCATGTGTACCACCAGGTGAAATGAAAGCATAAATGTCACATTGCATTTCTTCTTTCTCCTGCCCTTCCCCCTCAATCTCTCCTTCACTTTTCATATATGAACATTAATGCACTTAACATTCATCCTACATATGTCCATTGTTTTTCAAGAGTTTTATAAAAATAATAACAACTTCTACATGGTTGTACCAGTAGAGGTACATAAAAAGGATATTTACAGGGAATATTTTAGAGATTGAATACACAAGAGAGCACAGTCATTGATTTGAATGAAGGAGACTAGAGGTGGTCTAGTCATAGATGTTTGTGGCATGAGAAAATTCTTAGTCAAGGGTTCCATTCATAAAGACAGAAACACACAGAGAGTAGCAGTATCCTTGCTACAAAGGATTTTTGGTTTAGAAGGAATTTAATGATTTTAAGGTGAATATGTTACTTTATAAATATTTTTATGCAGAAATTGGTTTTTATTTGTTTGCTTTTTAACTCTGAAAGAGATCTGAGCTAAAGATAAAAATGAGAAAAGTTTTAGTTTTCTGTGTTTTTGGACTCATATATTTGGATATGATGCCTCAGAGAGAATGTCCTCTGAAAAGAGAACTCTAGAGACAGAGCCCTGGGGATCATCAACAATTTGGGAGCAGTGAAAAAAAATTGTAACAAACAGCAGTCAAATGTCTTGGGCACTTAGGGGAGGAACAAGAGAGGATAATTCCATAGGAAAATAAAGCATTAAAAACAAAAGTTGGATGCTAATGATATGAAATGTAGAGAAGAGAAGAAAGAAAGGATTCCACAAAATATATGCCCTGAAACCATGAGATTCTTGGTAACATTGGTAAGAATTTTTCAACTAAATCCTAAGCACAAAGCTTTCCACAATTTTATCTTCTGATTAGAACAAACTTCCTTACTTTTACATGGCTACTAGGACCTAGAACAGTCACAAGTACTCCAACATGGGCCTTCCTCACCCTTCTCAGAGATCAGGGTGGATTCTGGGCCAGGTGTAATTCAAGCAGTCCATCCTGTTATTCTAGTGTGCCACCTTCTCCATGTGAGTGGTTACATGAAAGGAATTGGGACTGGAGGAGAAAGTTTGTGGGACCATTCATACTCCCTGCTCTTTTCCACATATATGCACAAGTAAATACCTTTCTTTTTTTTTCTGATTCCTAATGAAATGCCACCTTCTTATAAAGGTTTCTCTCAAAACACCACTATCTAAAATAGGCCTGATACCATCAAATTATTTTTTTTCTTCATAACTCTTGTTACTATTTGATATAGTTTAATTTAATTTAATTATTGCATATTTCTCTATCCTTGGAGAATGTGTCTTGAGAATGATGCCTTTATAAGGCTCACTATTGTACCCTAGCACCTAAACCTCTATCAGAAACATAGTAAGAACTAAATATTTTTGGACTAAATAAAAAAATAAAAAGTGTGGAATTCAGATTGTAATACTATGTCAGTAAAACCAATGGTTAAAGATTTAAGGTTAAATAAAAAAGAAAATGAAGCAGACAATTCTGTATTAGGCTTGATTCATGATATTGTTAGGTAGGAAATACATCATGAAAAACAGGAGGGTCTAAAGTTTGCCACCCATGTCAATTCCCCAGGGACTACCAGCCCTTGGAGATTCATTATTGTTAAAACCTCCTGGGGAAAAAAAGAAAGTAAGACCCCAACCAGAATTACCATTTTTGACACCTGCTCAGACTGTTAAATCTTGCTCTTGGCTTAACCTTAGACTTGTTATAATGTAATTATCATAAATTGGCATTGCAGTTTTGACCTCCCCATTGTATGCATTCTGGGTAAGGTCCCCCATCTGTATGCATTCTGGGTAAGGTCGTGCACAGAAAGAAACCAGTCATATGACTTACACATTTAATATGCCAATTAAATGACCCAAGTCTGTAGGTCACACTCGCAGGGCTGTGTCAGGAATAAAACCCAAACACAAAACCCATTGGGGCCTTTTGCCTCTTTTGGCCCATCCCATTTTGGTCTTGAAATATATTTTAATAAAACTTTACTTTTCTTACCTTTGTTTCACTGATCTGTAGTTCTCTCCTGCTTGGTGTAAAGAACCATGTTTCATCACCACTTCAGTAAAGTAACAGCTGAAGCTATGACCTTGGCTCATCTTCAGGTAATCAATTGCCCTACCCCCTAGGCATAAGGTGAATTTTGTTCTTTCCCTCTTATTTTATATATTTCCTTAACTCCTCTCTCTCTCTCTCTCTCTCTCTCTCTCTCTCTCTCTCTCTCTCTCTCTCTCTCTCTCTCTCTCCCTCCCTCTCATCCTCTCTACTTTCTTGGTTCACAGCTACCTGCCTCTCCTCCCTGAGGAGAGCCCTGAACTGCTCTTACCGTCCATTTTCTTGCTGAGGCTACTTCTTTTACTCACTCCTTCCACTTTCCTTTTATTTATTTTTTTTTTTTAAGATTTATTTTGCTGTTTGAAATAAGGAGAGAGAGAGAGAGAGAGAGAGAGAGAGAGAGAGCGCAAGAGAAGGTAGGGGGAGGGCCAAGAACAGTCTCCACAGTTGTACATCATTAGTTGTGACATGGTTTAATTCCACACAGGTGGATGTAGGGCCATGCAATGAGGGAACTGAACTGGGGGCCTCCTGCAGGGGAGGCAAGAACCTTTACCACTGAGCCATCCCAAATGGTCACCAGTTGTGCCATAGTTCAGCACATGGGGTTGTATAGGTCAGGGCTGGAAACTGAAGCCTGGATTTCACAATTGTAAGGCAAGCACTCAACTGCTGAGCTATCCCCGAATCCCCTCCACCTTCTTTACTTTCACGACTGAAACACTGTGGGCAAGAATAGTGGGCATGAATCAGACAAATTAAATATTCCTAGAGTGCCTGACACTTAAAGAGTCTCATGACAGGTTAAATTGGCCACAATTCAGAGATAGAAGCAATAGGCGCCCTGCTAGTCTGAAGAAAATACGGTATCCGTTCAGCAAGGTATACTCTTCCACAAACATACACTATCCTCTCTGATGGCTGTTCCCAACAGGAGAAGTTCAGCCTCCCAGCAGTTGGTTTCATCCACTTTATCTCCACCGCTCCCTTTTGAGATCAGGCACTTTCTGTTTCCTGTTTTGCCTCTGCAACTAAAATCAAAAGCCCTACTTACTGGCACCTACAGGTTTGTGTGCTAGGTGCTATCTGAACATCCAACATGCATGTGCCAAGCCAGCCAAAATGGTTCATTGCTATTCGGTGGTCCCATAAGGCTTAGCCTCGCTCAAACTGCCTAGGTGGGGTCCCAGTGGGGAGGCGAAAACAGGAGGAGAAAAACCACCTAAGGCCACGACGGCCTTCCTCTGCATCACCCACATGCTATTAGATATCCACCTGCCATCTTCATGCCTCCCACCACTCACTCACTACCTAGTACACACGTTTTCTACTGGCTGCAGCCCCTGCTATGACAGCGTCAGCCACCCATGAGACACTGCCCAAATGTCATAAGGGCTCGGCCCTGCCCCGCTCACACTTTAGTCTCAGCAGTAGGAGGGGAACAAGTCCCAGAGCCGCAAATGGCATGGGGAAGTCCCTCTCACACTGTCTCTGACTCTCATGATGGGCGCTCCATGATGGGCTTCCTTCTTTTAATCTTTTGCCTTCTCTCCATCTCTTTCTCTTCTCCTTGCCCTTTTCTTTTTCTTTACATTTTCTCTTTACCAATTAAAGACCCTTCATTTTTTTAATTTTAATCTGTCTCAGGAAGCTTCATATTTTACTCTCCATTACATAAACAATCAGATTGAAATTGTTCCTACCCTTCACGTTGCCTCTGCTATTGTCTAGATTCCCAACACTGGGCCTCAATTTCTGCCTTATTCTCCCTACCCAAATCTATGCCCCTACAAGCTGTATCTGCCTCTTATGTATGTATGTATGTATGTATGTATGTATGTATGTATTTTAGGTATGGATCCTTTAAACACTTTACTTATGTAAGACCAGAGGACCCTTTAGCCTAACCTCTAGATGGTACTTATACACACACTTATCTAACAACTTTGGGTCCTAACTTTCCATCTGGGTTTGTCAAGGAGGCAGAGAGGACTGGGCTCTCCAACATCAAAACTTTGGGGGGGCACCCTCTTCTTGAGTCATTTGCAAATTATCCCTGAGAATTTTTAGAAAATCTAAAATTTGTTTAGGAAATACAATACGAGGAAGACAGGGAGGCATCTAGCCTGTTTGGACCTCAAATACAAGATCACTTTTCAGCTTCCAAATCTCCAAATTACCCTTCTTTGCAGGAAGTATTACCCCACAGCAGGTGCCCATATGAACTTTAATAGCATGGACACTACACAGTATCCATACCTGCTGTGGTTTGCTGTCCTCACTAACTGGCCAAAGATGTCCACCACTAGTCCTTGAGTGCCTGGGACGCCAGGACGCTGAACTTAAGACCCCAATACATTGAGCTCTCTAACTCTCAAGTTTCTTCTCTTTACAGATAGGGAATCAGTGATCCATAAAGGCAGAATGACAAAAAGCTTTCAGTTACTCTTTAAGGCAATAGCCATTAATTAGGGGCCAGGACCACACCCCACAGTCTTTTTAGACAGGCTCCCAAGGCCCCTACCAAACACGCTAACTTGGAGCTAGGTTCTTATGAGGGTCAAGTCATTGTAAAGGACAAATTTCTAACCCAGCCTGTTCCTGACACTAGGTGGAAGCTCTAGATTATTCGGGAACCTTAGGTAACCCTAAATGAAATGCTATTATAAATCTAGCCATCCGTGTATTTTACAATCAAGATCAGGAGATGGAGGCTAAGGCTCAGAAGAAGGAATAAAGGAAGGGGACTAGGCATGCCCAGGTCATAATAGCTCTCCATGTTCACCCATATTCCAAAGATTCCTCTGCCCCCAACAATGAAGGACTTGACAAAATGTGCCATTTGCTGCTGACCCAGACATTGGGCAGCAAAGTGTCCCAATAAAAAAAGTTACTAAGTCTGACTGTTATAAACGCAGACAGAAAGGTCATTGGTCTGCTCTCTGCACCTCAGGTGAAGGGATGCTTAAAATGGAGAGAGCCCCAATCTGCAAATGATTCTCTGGGACTGAAGAGGCTCTCTAGTGTTTGCTCCGACATGAGAATTCACCATCAATGAACTGAAAGCCTAGGGTACAAATAGTTGTGGCAGGTAGGACAATAATATTACTTTTGGATACTGGGGCCACCTATTGTATCTTGACTTCCTTCTCTGGACCCTTCTCTTCCTAACCCTGTACCATTTTAGGAGTTACGAGTAAGCCAATGTCTTGATTTTATTTTTACTCTTCTTTTATGTTGCTTACGGGATGGATATTCTTTTACTCGGGTCTTTCTTGTTACGCCTGAATGCATACCTCCTTAGCCTGTATGCCATCTCCATACCCAGTAATAAAATTGGCCACTACAAAGCGATGTGGCTTGGAATGATGAATCCTCCTCCTAGCACCTCAGGGAGGGAATAGGGATGGAACAATTCAGCCAGTACAAAGTCATAGCTGCTTAGAACAGGCTGACCCTGAAGAAGGAACTACTTAGGTGTCCCAGCAGCTGCAAAAACTTTTTTGTCTTAGGGACCTTCCCAGCTTTCCCCTTCCTGGTGTTAGCCACCTATAAATGCTTAAGCTGGTGGGAAAATGATGTGTTTATATGAAAGTATTATATAAAGTATAGAAATACATTTTTGAAGGAATTGAAAGAAAATAGTTTGTTATAAAAATGGTTATTTCCGAATGAGTAAAAGAAGAAAAATTAAGAGGGACTAAGAAAGTAGTAGAAGGTTTATGGAGGAAATTTTGCATGTGGTTAACCTAAGCAAGATTAAAATGCTGAATAAGAAAAAAATTCTTAGAGTACTGGTCTGCTATGGATATTATTGAAAAGTGTTCTGCCTGAGAAAAAGCAAAGATTCTATGTATCATTAGAATAATTTTTCTGTGTTTTATAATACTTTGAACACATTAATTAGATCTTCAAATACTTAAGAAAACTAAATCTCAATAATAAGAACTAAGTTTTGCTAGTATTTATGTACATTTCTGTATTTGTGGACTACTGGGATTCATGTGCCCTTCTCATGTCAGAGGTGAGCCAATGTAAAGGAAGAATGACATGTTCTTACCAAAAACCTGAATACATTTAGCATTACATTTATTAAACCTGGCCTGAAGGTTTTCCTGACCTAACCAGGGGTCTCCAAACTATGACCTGTGGGCCGGATGTGGCCCGCGAGGCCCTCTCATCTGGCCCGTGGAGACCTTTTCTTCTGAATAAAATAATATTAAATAAATAATTAAAAACAACATCTATGTTTTGATTCTTTTTTTGTTTGGACTTCGAGTGTGTAGTCGGCCCCCAAACTGCTGTTTGATAGTTAATGCGGCCCGCGCGGGCTGAAAAGTTTGGAGAGCCCTGTAGGGTATCAGTACGTCTGACTTACAATTACATCCTGACAAGAAGGATAAAATTCTAAGGGAAGCCAGAAAATTTGTTTTGATGTCTTTAGCAACTGAGACAGGGAAAATGAGGAAGAAAAAAAACAGACCTGAGATGAGATCAGAGACAGGCCAGACTTTAGGCAGCAGTTATAGACGGGCTAAAACCAAAGCCGCTCAGTACCACCCAAGTACCCCAGTAGAGAAATGCCACGTATAGTAGACTGTTTGGGGTGTAGAAGCCTGGATCTCTGGACTTAATATGCTCTAATTCCCCAAAGCAGCTATGCCCCTAAACAAACACAAAGGGCACTGAAGAAGGGATTGTCTCTATTCTTAAGGGAGCAGGGACTAACTCTTTCCCTCACAAATGTCTGTGATTGACTGATAGGGCTTGAGGCACACAGCAGCTTCCAAGAAAAAAGCCACTCTCATAATAGGGAAGGGATTGCAGGTGACCCTTGACATGGCAGGTAAGCCTGTTAATTTCTTGATTGATAGCCATTTACTCTGTTTTAACCACTCACTCTGGACCTATTTCCTCTGAAAAATGGAGCCCCTAAATTTGGACTTGTACTCAACCTTCTCCTTACCCATGGCTTATTCTTAGGGAAATTGTAGAATGAGATAATTGGACTTCCGAAAGAACTCTGGGAAAGTTTTGTCAGGGGATCTCTAAGCCCTGGCTCTACTGCCCACGGCTTTAGACTTTGACTGCAATTTGTTCTCTTGAGCACTCTCACTGCTTGCTGTCAAGTTACAGAGTCAGGAGCTGTGTCTACTTCCCTAGAATCAAGTCAGTTTCATACAAGTCTCCACAGGACTCCCTTAGAAAAGACATACACCTGTTCCCGTGAGCTAGGTGAAGACGTTAAGCTCCTTCAAACAGATTGGTAAGTGCTAATCTTTTTAGTACTTACCCAGATTTGCTCACCATTGTCTTTATTTTTATCTTATTTTAGGACTAGTTTTTCCTCTTTACTTACGCTCCTCCTGGAAGCCCCATTAAACACATCGCCATGATTTTAGTCATGTTGGTTCTCTTCTTCCCCAGGTTCTTTTGAGACAAATGGAGATATTGTCAATTATTCTTGGATTGCTAATATTTAGCCCTTATCTTTTGGTCTTCTTGTCAGGTTTATGTCATCTGAGACATAGCAGTTTCATCTTTAGATGGTTGTCCACCAGGGTTCCAAATTATCCTAAGGATGACAAGTTATGCCAACAGCAGCTTGACCAAGTTTCCCATTTTTCTACCTTGCTATTCCCCTGTAGGGGGGAACCTATACCCTATTGCAAAACTATTGCTTCTGGATTAATAAAAGTGGATAGGTACAATGACACATTAAGTTTTTCATTGATAAAGCTAAGATCAAGGACCTCTAGATAAACATCATGAGCCACAACCTCCTATCGACAGACAGCAATTATAGAAAACCAAGGTTCTTACAACACCCTCTATCAGCAGAAAGAAGCCAGGATGGTCATTCTCTTAAGACCCCAGTGATTTGGGTTCCTAATAACTGAGGAGGGAATGTTAAGTAGGAAGTTAGTTATGACTAACAGGAGGGGCAGAAAGTCACCATCCATGTCAATGCTCCAGGCACCACCAGGGCCCAGCCCTTGGTGATAAATTACTACATTAAATCTTACTAAAAAAAAAAAAAAAGATCCCAACCCTAATTACCTGGTTTTTTAACCTGCTCAGAATGTTAAATCTTGCCCCTGGCTTAACCTTAGCCTCATTATAATATAGTTATAATAAATTAGCTTTGCAGTTTTGGCCCCTACCCCCATGAGTTGTTGTTTTGTTTTGTTTTTTGTACTCATTCTGGGTAAAGGCATGTGCAAAAAACAAACAAACAAAAAAATACAATAGTCATATGGCCTACACATGTCAATCAAATGACCTAATTTTACCAGTAACACTTGCAGAGCTGGCTCAGGGACAGGAATAAAACCCAAATCTTTTAGAGCCCTTTGCTTCTCTTGGCTTGGTCCATTTCTCTTTGAAGCATATTTCAGTAAAACTTTCCTTCCCTTTATTTCACTGATCTGTACTTCTTTATGGAGAGGTGTCAGAGAAGAGGAGCAGATGAGAGCTTGGGTCACAGCAGCTGGCTTGCCTCCCAAGACAGCAGTAGAGAGGTGCTTGGGTTGAGGCAGCTGGCTTGATATGCAAGGCACAGCAGCAAAGAGCAGAGCGGGGACAAGGAGATTCGGTTTTCAAGGCGAAGCTTGGGATGTGGAAGTTTTGTTAGCAAAGGGTGACACTTGGGATGTGGAGGCTTGGTTTACAAGGAGCAGCCAGCTCATCTGTTAGGCATAGCAATGGCTCTGGTGTCCGGCCATGGTAGTGTGGTTAGAGGAGATAAACAGTCTTTGAGAGTGGAAATCCACTTTCTCAGGTCACTGGTGCTCTGACAATGAACACTTATTCTATAACCCAATTACTGTGGTACCCTATTGGCTGAACAAAAAAGGCAGTATAAACTGGCACTCAGTTTCTTTCTGGTAACAATTTTGGTAACCACAAGGGATTATCTTGATTCTATCTGGTAACAATATTACTCATGTTGTATGTGTGATTGCATGTGTCTGTATGTATTTGTGTGTCCTGGCCTCTTATATCAAATTGCTAATTTTGTTTACACTAAGAAAAGATATGTATACATTAAGCAGAGTGATAAATTATCTGTTTAATTACACTAAGTATTCACTAAAGTTATTGATACATTCTGCAACTTTAAGCAAAAGGAGGTATAACAGCAACAATTCCATTATGGGGTAATAGATACAAACAAGGGTTTAGTTTCTATATGGAATCTCATCATTGTTATAAAATAACAAGCTCCATATAAAGGTGTTACTGAGGACCTGCTGTATATGGTTCAGACAAGTGGTTATTAAGTGGAGTTGCTCATCAGAAGCATTGGGGGCATTTTAAATACTGTGTAAGGCTCTGAATTACAGCCCCAGAGATTCTGATTGAATACTTCTGAGTTAATGCATGAGGGTCTACACAGAAAACAGCTCTGATTATATGAATAATCCTTTAAGTTTGGATGTCACTTCTATATATAATCACTATTTTAGAATCTAACATATGGTGGGGTCAGATATACCTGGTGAATTTTAGAAATAATTTAACACTTTGAAGAAAGGATAGATTTAGGTATCACTCAGAACTAGAAAGAACTAGTGAAAATTAAAAATACAAGTGGTTTCAAAATCTTTGAGAAGATAAATTGTTAGATAGGAATTTAGTCAGGAGCAACAGGAGGGGCAGAAGGTAGTATAATTTGTGCTTTGTACCACCCA
>PVKE010038419.1:0-15428 GCA_004027555.1 Craseonycteris thonglongyai
GTCTTATACAGCGAATATAGGCCTAAACCTATGTTTTAACTGTAAAATTAGGGGGTCGTCTTATACGCCCGGTCGTCTTATACGCCGGAAAATACGGTATCATTAGTCTATCACCCTAAATGTAAATGAACTGAATTCACCAATTAAAAGGCACAGAATAGCAGGTTGATTGAATCAAAAAAGCAAAAATCAATCTTATGTTGCATTTAAGAGACAAATCTTCAAGGACAAATACAGATAAAAAGTGAAAAGGTAGGGAAAGCCAGGATGGCTCAGCAGGTTCAGCACTCACTTTGCAGCCCCAGGATGTGAGGTTTGAGTCCGGGCCCTGGTCCTGGACCCAGCCTATGTAGATACATATACTGAATTGTGGTGTGCTTCCCACCCCTGTGCCCACCAGTGGAATGAAACTATTGTCAAAAACTAATGATGTACATCTATGGAGACTGCTTTGGGCCCTCCCCCTTATGTCTGACTGTCTGTCTGTCTTTCTCTCTCCCTTACTCTGTCAAAAATACTTTTTTTTTAACAGTGAAAAATGATACTCCAAACAAATGGCATCTGGAGAAAAGCAAATCTAGCCATGCTTATATCTGACAAAATGGACTTCAGAATAAAAAATAAAAAATAAAAAAGTAACAAGAGAAAAAAAAAAGGGGACAATACAACAAGAAGACATAATATTTACCAATACTCATATATATGCTCCCAATCAGGAAGCACCAAAATATATAAAGCAACTACTAATACAACTAAAGAGAGAAACTGACATAAACACAATTATAGTAAGGAATGTAAGTATGCCATTTACACCTACCATGTTTCCCCGAAAGTAAGACATCTCCCGAAAATAAGACCTACTTACAGTTTTGCCTCTCGCTGAAATACGTATAAGACATCCCCCCAAAAATAAGACCTAGCACATCTTTGGGAGCAAAAATTAATATAAGACACTGTCTTATTCTCGGGGAAGCAAGATATGTATAGATATATCATTCAAACAGAAAAATCAATAAGAAAATATCAGCCTTAAATGACACAGTAGATCAAATAAACATGATTGACATTTACAGAGCTTTTCATGCTAGAACACCAGACTATACTCTATTTTTTAGTCCACATGGAACATTCTCAAGGATAGAACATCTATTAAGTAACAAAACTAGCCTCAGCATATTTAAGAAAACTGAAATCATACCAAGCATATTCCCACAAATACGTGCAGATTAAACAACATGCTATGATAGAAGCAAATGAGAATGTCAGGAAATAAAAATAATACCAAATGAACAACCTAACATTATATCTTAAGGAACTAAAAAAAACCAAAAAACAAAAAACAAATAAAACCAAAATTCAGCAAAAGAAAGAAAATAATAAAACTAGAACAAAATTAACTAAAATAGAGAATATAAACAACAAAAAATTAATACAACAAAGAGCTGTTTCTTTGAAAAGTTTAATAAAATTGATATACCCTTGTCTAGACTCACTAAGAAAAAAGACACAAATAAATTCAGATATAAATGAGGAGAAGTTATGATGCATATCACAGAAATACAAAGGATCATACAGAAATACTATGAAGGATTATTTGCCACCAAATTCAATAATCTAGAAGAAATGGACAAGTTCTTAGAAATATATAAACTTCCTAGACTGAGTCATGAAGAAGTGGAAAATCTAAATAGATCACTCAACAGTAAGGAAATTAAAACCTTCATCCAAAATCTCCCCAAAAGCAAAAGTCCAGGACCAGATACATCTATCTGATCATTGGTCAATTGTACCAAACATTCAAAGATGATTTAATATATGCCCTATTAAAACTCTTCAAAAAAACTGGAGTCAATACTTCCTAACTCATTTTATGAGGCCAACATTACCCTGACTGAAGCATGCTAAGGATAACACAAGAAAAAACTGCAGAGCAATATCTCTGATTAACACAGATACAAGAATCCTAAACAAAATGCTAGCAAATCAAATACAACAATACATGAAAAAAATTATATATCATGACCATGCAAGGTTAATTCCAGAGGTACAAGAATCATTCAACATATGCAAATCAATGTGATACATCACATAAACAAAATAAAGGATAAAAATCATCCCAGCAGGGCTTCCAAAATGAAAAAACAAAAAATCATATGACGTATCAATAGATGCAGAATAGGCATTTGATGAGAAACATCCACTTATGATTAAAACACTTAATAAAAGAGGTAGAGAAGAAAAGTACCTCAATATAATAAAGGCCATATGTGACAAACCCTTAGCTAATATCATATCTAATGGTGAAAAACTGAAAGCTTTAACTTAATGATTAGGAAAAAGACAAGGATGCCCCCTCTCACCACTCTTATTCATCACAGTATTGGAAGTCACAGCCACCAAAATTAGACAAAAGAAAGAAATAAAACACATACAGTTTGGGAATGAAGAAGTTAAACTGTCACTTTTTACATATGACTTAATCCTTTATAGAGAAAACCCAAAAGACTCCATCAAAAACTATTAGAATTAAAAGCATATATAGTAAAACTGAGTAGAGACACACTTCTTGGTATCTACCTCCCAAAAAATCTGGAAACATTTATTCATATATATATCCCAAAGTTCATTGCAGCATATTCACAGTGACTAAGACATGGAAGCAACCAGTGTCCTTCGAAAGATGACTGGATAAAGAAGATGTTATTTATTATATATATATATAATGGGGGGAGGGGTAGAAGAGAGTAAAATGGGTCAAATATATGGTGATGGAAAGAGAATTGACTCTGGGTGGTGAATGCACAATGCTATATATAGATGATGCATTATAGAAATGTATACTTGAGACCTATATTTTACTAACCAATGCCACCCCAATAAATTTAATATTTTTTTAAAAAGAGGAATGAAGTATTGATATATACTATGTATGGCATGGATGAACTTTGAAAACAATAAGCTAAGTGAAAGAAGAAAGTCACAAAAGATCATATATTATATGATTCCATTAATAAGAAATGTTCAGAGTAGGGAAATCCATAGACAGAAAGTAGATTTGTGGTTGACAGTGGCTGGAGGGAAGGTGGCTGGAGGGAAGGAGAAATAGAGGGTTATTGCTAATGGATACATTGTTTCATTTTTGGAATGATGAAAATTTGGGAAGATTAGATAGTAGTGATTGTTGCCCTTTACAACAACATGGATAACCTTGGGATTATCATACTAAAAATAAGTCAGACAGAAATAGTTGAGAACCATAAGATTTTCATGTGAATAAACTAAAACAAAAGTAAATTGTACACTTTAAAATGGTAAATTATATATTTAAATATTTCAATAAATAAAAAAAAGGAAAAACAAAAAACTTAACTGAAGCCATACCTTTGTAACTGACCTTTTAGGTTGAAGAAGGTGTCTGTTCTATTCTTATAGACCCATACTCTTCTTTTCTGGACTACTGTTAATTTTTTTTTGTAATTAGTTCTCTTATATTTCTGTTCCTTCTGGATCCTTAGCTTCTTGAATAAGGAAACTTTTTGCAGCCTTGTGCTTCACTTACAATAGTCACTTGAAAAACGCTTGTTGATTGAATAAAGGAGGGTACTCTTAGAGTGTATGCATATATCTTGAGAAAAGAAAAAATCCACAATCATGTGTATTTCTCTTTTACTTCAGCAACCAAAAGGCTGAAGATAAGTATCTTGAATAGTGTAACAGGAGCTTGCTTTCACAGCCTTAAGGCCACTTAAAGAAGCTATCCTGCCACAAAGCTACTCCTAATGCTTCCTGTTGAGAACCACCTACTCAGAAGAACTACTTCCCACATAGAGCAAGAGGGCAAAAAGTTGTCCAATGTACAAGGTCACAATAGAAATTGCTCAAGTAAGAGAGTGTCGAAAAGTGCCTAGCCACTAAGGAAGGGCTGCTCTATCATGTGGGTCAGTAAGTAGAGCACAGATTTAGAGAGGCTGTATAGCACAGGTATCTCTAGCCATATTTATAATTTTAATGTAAATCACATGGCCATGCCCATACTGAAAAGCATGGCCTAAGGAAAGAGAGTCATATTTCATCATCATCTAGCCCATTATATCCACATGTAATTTTATAGCAATCCTAATTATATCATAGTTACTTTCATATTTATAGAATGGGTAGCATTTCTTCCATGTCTTATATTGCACTACCTACTAAATGGCAATATATATTTTTTGAATTATATTTACCAAAATGATTATTATCCTAAGTTTTGGTTCTGGTTTAGAGAACAGAAAGTAGAACGATTAGAGGTCTGTCAGTAATTGTAAATATCATATGCTTCAGACTTGAAAGTTTCAAAAAGCTAAAAATAATTGTTCCTGTAATTTAATTATAGACTGTTAAATAGTGATGTGTTAAGGAAACTGTTCTTTCAGAAAATGATGCAATTCTGCTGAGATATCACATCAGTATTCAGATTTTAACACATGACCTTATTAGTTTTAAACATTTTTCTTCCAAGACAATTTTATCACTCAAATTATATTCTCCTTCTTTTACCTCTGACTATAGTGTCTATCCAGATAGCTAATGGATATCTGAGAAAAGAAATTTTTAATCTGGCTCCCATATGTCCACAAGGAAGTGTATCTAAAGACATTTTTTTTTTCTAGAGGATCCATGAATCCTCTGAAATTACAGGCAATTTTTTACAGTATGTTTTTTGTACAGTTCTTTGGAATGAAGACACATTTCTCAAAGCTGTCAGTGCCTGAGGTAATGATCGCCACTTATTTTCTATGCCCACCATCATTAATAACAGTCACTCTTCTGTTCAGGAATAGTATGCCCATAGTCTCAAGCTAGACAATATAAGGAATTAAAAATAAATACAAGGCATCATTTATAGACTCAGGTATTTAATTGTGCAATTGAAGAGATGAGGCAAGTCTGCTCCTTCATTTTTATATAGAACTGGGTGTATTCATGACCTCCAGCATCCCTTCCAGTGCTAAAACTCTAAAATCACAAATCACTATTCATATACAGAACTGATGTTAAAAAGAGGAAAAAAAACAAAACAATGCAGGACCTTTGGAACTTTTTACACTGCACTCAGTCAATTGCACGCTACAATTGCAAGCTGAGAGATACCGAAAGTGAGAATATCCAATCCAAGCCCCTCATTCCATATAGGCTCTATCTTTTGATTAGTGATTATACTCAGTGTATGATGTGACCAGCAGTATTTGCAGCACTTATTTCAAAGAAATACCGTCTTCTTCCCAAAGTACACTGAAAAAATGGCTTTGAACTACATGCTAGCCTAGCATGCCAAAGCAGTTGTCCCACACTTTTCCAGGGTTCCATTGTATTGGCAGAGGATGTGTTACAGTGATTTTCGTACACCTGCATTGTTCCTAATCACCACACTGCAACTGTGTACAGCACCAATGTAATTTACTGACTTCCCTCCTTTTTCTGCTGCAACTCATCCAGCACAACCAATGTTGTACCTCACTTCCTTGAGAGTACTTGTCTTTCCCATCAGTTGTCCCAAGAACAGGTGTAGGACCAATCCAAACTTTGTTGAAGAGGGAAGCTAGGAAGTTTTGAACTTGAAGGGTACCAAAATATTGCCTTTTGGGATACAGATTTTAAGCCGGTTACTAAGAATTAAAAGATCCCAAAAGAACCTTAGACCCACACTCTTTCCTTCCTAAGAGATTGGAATTGAAAGATTTGTTCAGGGAAAGAAATCTTTGGTTACTACCCACCTTAGCCTAATTTTAATGACGTTTGGTAGATAAAGGTACCAAGCAGGGGCCTGGTAGCTAGATCACCCCCCGTGTTCCATTGAAGCAAAAAATTTACCTGCCATATACATTCTGCTCTTCCTCAACTATCTGCAAGTTGCTTACTTCCTTTGACATCTCAGATCCCATTTCCCCTTTTCTCCTCTGTCCAAAAGGACAGATATAGCCACATTTACCTCCCTGTCTTTGGAATTTTCATTATTATATGAATTCCTCACACACATGTATTAAACATCTGGTCCTTTCCTGTGAAGCTACTGCATATCATTTGAATTATTAGCCCAGCTAGAACAACTTAAGAGGGTGAGAAGAATTTTTGTTTGTTTGTTTTTGGCCTCCACAAATGCCTGTCTTCGTTTTTTGTTGTTGTTGTTGTTGTTTTTGACAGAGAGAGAGAGCGAGAGAGCGAGAGAGCGAGAGAGAGAGAGAGAGAGAGAGAGAGAGAGAGAGAGAGAGAGATACAGAGACAGAGACAGAGAACTGAACTGGGGGAGCTCCCAGTTCAGCATATGGTTCCAAAGCACGGGCCGGGGCCGGGATTCGATCCGTGGTCCCCAGCGCTGCAAAGTGAGCGCTTAACCCACTGAGCCATCCCGGCTTCCCCTGTCTTCGTTTTAATGATAAGGATTTGCCTGAAATCTGAAACTCTTTATATGAGTTCCAGGAACTCAGTCACTGGTTTTTGGTTCCTCTGTTGCTATAAAACTGGGACCCTGTTAACTTTATTATAATTTCCGCATGGAAACTGGGTTCTGCTGCAGAACCCCAATCCTGAGGTTGCCCCACACTCCCGGCTTCTCACCATCTATGACTGCTGCCCTTTCCTGTTGTTCTATAGCAAGCTCTTGCCTTTAGTACAAATTAAAAGAACTTTTGAGATCACAGACCAAAATGGGCAACAATTTAAAATTAAATAATAATTGTCATTGTCCTTAAAATTGATTACATTATTTCTCACCCCCTTGCTTTCAAGTCATGTCATCCTTTAGAGTCAACTGAACGCAAGCCATTCTCTGTTTTTTTTAAAGAACCTTTTCTTTCTTTTCCAGTGTCTACCACAAAAATCATACTCCTCACACAGGTTTGTGTATCTAAAACCTCATTTACTTGCTTTGCTAGTATATCAGTTGTTAAAATTTAGTTTCTTCTATCACTTTGAGTAAGGTAACTGAATAGGAAACTGGTCCGTGCTTATTTTATTTAATATTCACCATAGAGTCCAAAGCCTTCTTAGGATACTGAAGTGACTGAGACTTTCAAAAAGAAATGGTAGTAAAATGTTGATTTGTAGAGTGGTGATAATTTCAGTGAGATGTATTCTAGCAATAATTGCCTAAAGCTTACCCATATTGTCTTTTTTACCTACTGCTTGAAAATGTCCATATCTGTATGATCTTAAAAACTGTCACTATCATTTTTTCACACGATAAAATTATAATTTCTATTCCTCACTGAATGGAGACAATTCCTGGGGAACTAGTTGGAAAAGGCCATTTAAGACTTTGTTTTTTTTCAAACTTGTGTTTCAGAAACAAAACAAAACAGATTTTGAACATGTTTAGCAATGAACTGAATAAGATCATGCTGAATTTAAAAAAATTAGTAGAAATATACTGATTTTCTAGACTGTGGAGTACATCAAAAAATCAATGATAAACCTAATTATGACTCTAATTGTTAAACAATCAACCAGATTATTATTTATTGCTGGTTTCTTGCAGACTCATACGCAGGTGCACCTGCAGGTGTTAACTGTGTCATCACCATGTGATTGAACAGTCCTGCCCTTTTTTTACTTTCTATTTTAGTAATTTTTTCCACCATACATTAAGTTTTTAAATGTACAAAAGCTGAAGTATAAACCACACATCCCTATGTAGGGGTATAAAGCTAGGGAAGGATTTGTGGCAAGAAGGGAAAGGGGCAGGCACCTCAGACCAGCAATCCCACAGTACGTCTGACTGAATAATATGGAGGCTGTTCAGAAATTCTCCAACCATGTAATATGAAAAGAGAGGCATTTATGGCTGGATTCCCAACCCCTCCCCCCACCCACACCCACACCCACCCCCGCAGACTGTCCTCGCAGTCATTCCAGATGCTCCTCTAGAAATTAACTCCATAGTCAAATAAATTGGGGGACATTTTCAAACTACAGTGTTTTGAAAATTTTGTAAAACAAATCACAATAGTAATAGGTTTAAAATTTTTATAGTAAAGATATCTGTTTATCTTTAACCTTCTATTTCCTTAACAAATGTACTGAATATACTTTTGTGTTATCAAGTCAGAAGCTTGAGGAATCAATCAGAAGTTTAGGGAGTGGAGTTTTAGGCATTCCTGGGCCCAGTAGAAAGCCATAAAGATATTCAATAATCATAAGGGGTGTATACATGTAAGTCACAATATTTGTGAATATATAGGTGGCATCATTTTGTGGTAGTCAAGTGTCAAGAAAAGAAAGTTCATTACTTCATATGGTCTACTAGCCAGAGCTAATTTTATATGCAAAAGAAATAACAAAGCCTGGCTTTTGGCTTATTACAAAACAGTCCATGTTTATTTCTCCAAAGTCTTACACTTAGACCGCTATTGCTCAGAAAACATAAAATTCCAAAAATTTAATTTTTCAATTCTTATTGAAAATTTAGTACTGAGTGGCTGTTGATATGCAAAAGAAAAGTGAAACACATTTTTTTCATGCAGGATGCATCTCTCAAATAAAATTGTATTGGACTAAAATTTACAATGCCAGCAGATTGAAGCAAATGCAATAACACTTTAAAGTAGCATTGCAAGATTTATTTTTACACACTTAAAATTCAAAAAAATCTTTAGAGAATACTGGAAATGGTAAATGTTTACTTTAGGAGCACTCAACTATGTTTTTGTTCAACACTAAACTGTAGCAGAATTCATGAAGCATACCCAACATGTGGTTCTTAGAGTCTGCTTTGTAAATAGGTTTTAAATAATTAAAGAGATAAAAAGACAAACAATCTTTAGTTCTCCATGATAATATGCAGAAAGAGTCTCCAGGATGATGTAAAACAATAGATAACAACCACATTTTGTATAAAATCATATTTTTTCAAGCACTTATTCTGTAGCACTCATCCAATATAACTTCTTTAATTATGAAATGCACATGTAGCTACTGAACACTTGAAATGTGCCTAGTGTAACTGAATTTTTAATTTTTTAAAAAGATTTACTTTATTGTTTTTGACAGAGACAGAGAGAGACAGAGACAGAGACAGAGAGAGACAGGGAGAAGGGGAAGGGCCCAGAACAGTCTCCACAGTTGTACAACATCGGCCTTTGACATGGTTTCATTCCACACAAGTGAGTGGGTCTGTGCAAGGGAAGAACTAGGCTGGGGGCCATCCACATGGGGAGGTATGTCCCAGTGAGCCAGGGGCCAAACCTGGGGGGAGGGTGCAAGAACCAAGCTGGGGGCCTCCCAGATGGGAAGTACATCCCAGCTCAGCACATGGGTCTGCACAGGCCAGGGCCAGGACTTGATCCCCAGTCCCTGGGGCTGCAAAGTTAGCACTTAACCCACTGAGCCATCCTGGCTTCCCCTGAATATTTAATTTTAAGTTTAATTTTCTTTAAAATTAAATAGACACATATGGCCAGTGGCTACCATATTAGTGCAACTTTAGTCTTTTTAATTTACAACCAAGGATGAAGTTATAGCCAAATTTCTCTTCTAGATAAAGTGATATCCTGTCCAGGTATTCCATTCTCTCAAGAGAGGACTGAAAAATAGGTAGTTCCATATCTTAATTATTTAGCTATTTTTCCATTTAAAGTTTAGATTTATTGCATTATAAATTTAAATTAAGCTATAAAAAACTAAATATTGTTCTACAATAGGTTTTTCAAAGAAGAAATTATACAAAAGTCAAATGTTATATATGTGTATATGCGTGTGTGTGTATGTACGTATACATAACAAATAGCAAACTTTTATATAGATGATCAGCACTTTTTAGCTGGCATTAAGATAACACCCTTTAGCATTTTTATAGATACATAAAGAAAATAAATTATGAATGAATGATTGAAAAAAATATTTGGGAAATGAATAATTGTTAATAAAATGCAACTTTTTTTTATTTTATTGTTTTTGAGAGAGAGAGAGAGAGAGATACAGAGACAGAGAGAGAACTGAAATGGGGTAACTCCCCAGTTCAGCATATGGGTCCGCATGGGCCGGGGCCGGGATTCGATACTCGGTCCCTGGCGCTGCAAAGTGAGAGCTTAACCCACTGAGCCATCCTGGCTTCCCCAAAATGCAGTATTTTATTATTGGCTACTACTAATTTAGATAATAAGGAGAGATTTTTTGGAAGGACCAAGAGACTCCTATTAACAATTTTAATGCCAACAAACTGGACAATCTAGAAGTGAATGAATTGCTAGAACCATAAAATCTACCAAGACTGAATCACTGAAAAACAGACAATATGAACTGATAAGTTATTAGTACGATTAAGTCAGTAATCAAAAAACACCCTACAAAGAAAAGTACAAGATCAAATGGCTTCACTGGTTCATTTTAGCAAACATTTTGAAAAGTAATACCTATCTCTCTCAAACATTTTTTTTTTAAGTAATAAAATAAATAGAGGAAGAGAGAGCATTTCCAAACTCATTTTAGTAAGTCAATATTACCATGATAACAAAGCCAGACAAGTACAACAAGAACAAAAATAAAATCACGGATCAATATCCCTGATGAACATAGATGCAATGATTCTCAACAAAACAGTGACAAACAGAATTCAGCATTCCATTAAAAGGATCATATACCATGGTAAAGAGTAATTTATTCCTGGGATGCAAAGATGGTTCAACATATACAAATCAACATGGTTCACCACATCAACAAAATGATGAATAAAAATCATATAATCATCTCAATAGATACAGGAAAGACATTTAACAAGATTCACCATCTCTTCATGATAAAAACTCTTAACCAATTGGTATAGAGGAAACACACCTCTACAAATAATAACATCTATGACATTTTTTAAAATCTCATTTACAAAAGCACCCAAAATCATAAAATACTTATGCAATGAGTTAAAATATCTGAACACTGAAAACTATAAGACATTAATAAAAAAAATTGAGAAAGACACAAAGAAAAAGAAAAATACCCTATGTTCTTAGATCACTAGAATTAGTATTTTTAAATTGTATATGACACCTGAATTAATTTACAAATTCAATGTAATCCCTATCAAAGTTCCAATGACTTTTTTTTACAGAAAGAGAAAACACAATTCTATAATTCATATAAAACCACAATATTAAGACAGAACAAAGATGGAGGCATTAAACTTCTTGATTACATATTATATTTCAAAATTATATTAAACTAGTATGGTACTAGCATAAAAAGACATACAGTTAAATAGAATAGAGAGCCCAGAAATACACTCAGCATCAATAATATGTTCAATTAATTTAGGACAAAGGAACCTACACTACGCAATGGAAAATAGTCTCTTCAATAAATGGTTTTAGGAAAATAATGTTCACATGCAGAAGAATAAAACTGGATTCCTATTGTATACCATTCACAAAAATCAGTCAAAATGGATTAAAGACATGCCCATAATAAACGGAACCATGCAACATGTGGAATGGAATAAAAATTGCAAACCACATACCAGATAAAAGGTTAATATCCAAAATATACAAGAAATTCAACAATTCATTAGTAAAAAAATAAAATAATACAACTAAAAATGGACAAAGAACCTAAACACATTTTTCCAAAGAAGACAAATAGGTGTATGAAAAGGTGCTCAACATCACTAATCATCAATGAAATACGTATCAAAAAACCACAAGATACTGTACTATACTTGCTAGAATGTCTATAATCAAAAGTTAATAGATAGAAATGCTGGTGAGAATGTAGAGAAAAGGAAACTCTTGTACACTGTTGGGAATGTAAACTGGTTTAACTATACAAAATAATATGAAGATTACTGAACAAATTAAAAAATAGAATTACCATATGTCATTTCTGTATATATATCAAAAGGCAGTAAAATCATTCTCAAAAAATATCTGGGTGATGCCAGGATAGCTCAACAGGTTGAGCACTTGCCTTGTAACCATGAGGTCCTGGGATCAAATCCTGATCTTGGCCAATTCAAACCCATATGCTGAACTGCAGCACAGCTGGTAGGTTCTCACCTCCCATGAGGGAGGCCCTCAGTTCAGTTTCCAACCCCTGGCACAATTCCACATCCACCAGTGTGGAATAAAACTATGTTACAGCTAATGATGTACAACTATGGAGACTGCTCTGCCCCCACCCCCACCTCTTTCTCTGGCTCTCACCTTCTCTCAAAAAACAAAATAAATCTTAAAAAAAAAAAATCTGTACCCTTATGTTCATTGCAGTATTATTCACAAGAGCTAAAGCATGAAAACCACCTATATGTAGGTTAAGAGATAAATGGATAAAAAAAAAAAGTAGTGTACATATACAATGGTTATTATTCAACCTTAACAAAATAAAGAAATCCTCTTTTCTTATTGCTGAGTAGTATTCCATTGTATAAATGTACTACAACTTCTTTATCCAGTTGATTGATTGATTTGGTTGATTCCACGACTTGGCCACCGTGAAAAGTGCTGCGATGAACATTAGGGTACATGTATCTTTGTGGATTAAGGTTTTCAGGTTTTTTGGGTAGATACCCAGGAGGGGAATCAAACATACGGTGATGGAAATTGAGCTGTTTCTGGGTGGTGAGCAGATAATGTGATGTATAGACAATGTAATGTAGAATTGTACATCTGGAAACAATGCAATTAATATTAATTAATGTCACCCCAATAAATTTAACTAAATAAAATTAATTAATTAATTAATTAAATCTCCAAACTACAATCATTTCGACCTGTAATCAAGTGGAAATTATTAAAGAGATATTTAATGTTAAAATAAAATAAAAAAATAAAGAAATCCTGCCAGTTGTGACAACATGAATAAAACTGGAGGGTATATGCTAAGTGAGATAATCCAAAAAGAGAAGACAAATAAATACTGAATTGTATCATTTACATGTTAAATCTTAACAGCCACAACAAAGTTGAATGTATAGAAACAGAGTAGAATGGTGGTTGTCAGAGGAGGGGTGGTGAAAACAGTGAGAGTTTGGAAAAGAGGTACAAACTTTCAGTGTTAAGAAGAATAAGATCTGAGGATCTAATGTATAACATGGACCATAGTTGACAATATTATGCTTATTACACTGTATTGTTGAAAGTTTCTAAGAGAGTAGAATGTAATTGTACTTACCAGGAAAAAAAAAATATATGAGGTGATGGATGTGTTAATTAATTCAATGGTGGGAATCCTTCAAAATTTATAAAGCTATCAAATCATCATGCTGTGCACCTTAATTATATTGCAATTTTACTTGTCAAGTATACTTCAATAAAGCTGAAATATTTTTTTAGAAGTTCAAAAAATAAAAAAGAAGTTCTTGAAAGCCTTAATTACCTTGACCGATTTAGGGAGAATTAAGAAATAAATAGAGCATCACATTTAACATGGATATAGAAATTTTTTCTATAGCCACTATACAACAAAATATTAATTTTTAGGATGTTCTGGCATAATAGAGATTATTTTCTGCCACTAACTAGAAAAAAAAAATTAACAGTGAGAAAAATCACATCCTAGTTTCTGAAAGACATCAACAGAGGATACTTTTGAGTCAACTATGAAAAATTTAGAAATCAACCTCTTAAGATTTTGAAACAATATATATGGCTATGAGAATTCTGATACTTCTGCAGTATAATTTGCCATATACAGAAAATTCATTCTTCATAATAAATAGTTCAGAAATAAAAATATTGCTATTTTTGTTGCCTTTATCATTTGATAATGAATGTAAAAGCAGACTAGATTGACTTTTTATATAAGTTCATATGTGATATTAGTTCTACTAATGATATTTTCTCTAAGAAAAGTCTGTAAACAGTAAAATCTCCTAATATTGTAGTTTTTAGGCTAATACTGTAGTTAGTAGGTTCTGATCATAGCTGTCAAAAAAGCATAAAAACTAGTTGAGAAAAGTGAAACTAATTGTGTTAATTAGCATTATCTATAATTTCTCTGGCTTATTCCTGTTCTTTTACGCTATTTAAGCTGATATTTTCTGCTCAGCTATTGTCAGTTCCTTGAAAAGGTGAGTTTTCTAATGATTATAATAACTTGAAACTTTGTGAAAGGTCATCAGATGACTATTTTATACATGTTAAAACTCTTTAAAATGTTAATGAATAAGGGGAAAGAATAGGTTTTGACTGTATCTCACTAAAATAATCTACATAATTTACTGATTAAAAATTAAAACAGTCTTTTCTTGTTTTCTCCCACATTTCTTGGTTAGTTAATTAATTGTTCAATTTGTTTATTTTGCAATAGGCAATTTCTATTTTTATAGGTACAGGTACAAAACTGTGCTCTGGAAGAATACTGGTGATTGCATATGCTTCAATAGGAATTTATTTTGATGTCATATTAATACAGTCCAAACCTGTAGGCAAGCTTTATAATTTTGCCATTATATTTCACCTTTGACATTACATTCAAGCATCTACTGAAAACAGTAGAAAACTAAAATGAAAGCTAAACTTTGTTGAGCATTAAATTTGAATCATTTATCTGCTATCACACCAAATGCAACTCTTATCTTCACAAATCTCATTTACTTAAATTGTATGGCGAATTAAAATAATACTAGTGGAATCCTCATTAGGATAGAACAGGTATTCTCAAACCCGTGCCTGCGAGCGCCATGGCACCCGCAGCCCAATTTGTGTGCGCCCGCCATTATTTGACTGCATCAGAAGTTTTCCATAAACACTAAGTAAACTATAATTTATTTTTATACATTTGTTAAAATTTTAAAATATAGTTTGAGTATCTACACAGGGTTATTATATTCGTTGATATGTTTGCGATATCGTATGTATAAGTTTTCCCCTAGCTTTCGCCTTTGTACATGTCGCGTCTTGTGTAGCCGCTGCGCTCTTTAAACTCTCCTCCCCCCAACCGGGAGACGCCAAGTTGCCGTTTTGATTGCGGTTGCTGGACTGATCGGGTCATGATGGTTAGCTAGGCTCACAGTGTTTTGATATATTCAATTTTAAATGAACTAAAAGCGAAGTAGGTAATCTATTATTATGGTGGCAATTTGATATGATATTGTAGTTCTATAACTATTTTTATTTTTTTAGTCCTAAAATGAGTGGACCAAATAAGAGAAAATGAACCTATAATTTTAACACAGACTGGGAGGAATCATATTGTTTCATTAAGTTAAAAGGTAAGTGTGTTTGCCTGTTGTGTGGCAGTAGTACTGCAGTGCCGAAAAAACATAATGTTGAACGTCACTTTCAGACAAGTCATACCACTTTTGATACGAATTATCCACTTACATCTGAAGTAAGAAAGAAAAAAATAAATCAACTAAAATGAAGTTTAACTACTCAACAGACTGTTTTCACTAGACATGTGGAAAAATCTAAAAAGGCAACCATTGCTTCTTTCAAAATTTCTCACATGCTCGCAAAGAAGAA
>PVKE010038420.1:0-15436 GCA_004027555.1 Craseonycteris thonglongyai
GGGGTGCGGGGTGCGGGGCGCCCATGAGTGTGGGGCGTGGGGTGTCCAGGGGGCCCATGAGCACACGGGGCGGCCCGTGGGGTCCCGTGGGGTCCCGTGGGGTCCCGTGGGCTCGGGGTTAAGGAGAGGTCGCCGTCCTGGCCCCGGTTGGGTCAGGCGTGTCTGACTCTGGGGCCTCCCTGGGCCGCTCGGGGCCCCACGACACACTAAGGAGCGACGGGCCGCAGAAGCATCGGTGGCGTTTAGGAAAGTGCAGGCGGGCAGCGGGCAGCGGGCAGCGGGCAGCAGGCAGCGGGCAGCAGGCGTCCTGGGCAGGCGGGCAGCGGGCAGCGGGCAGGCGGGCAGCAGGCAGCGGGCAGCGGGCAGCGGGCAGCTGGCGTCCTGGGCAGGCGGGCAGCGGGCTGCGGGCAGCTGGCGTCCTGGGCAGGCGGGCAGCGGGCAGCGGGCAGCTGGCGTCCTGGGCAGGCGGGCAGCGGGCTGCGGGCAGCTGGCGTCCTGGGCAGGCGGGCAGCGGGCAGCGGGCAGCGGGCAGCGGGCAGCTGGCGTCCTCGGCAGGCGGGCAGCGGGAAGCGGGCAGCGGGCAGGCGGGCAGGCGGGCAGGCGGGCAGCGGGCAGGCGGGCAGGCGGGCAGCGGGCAGGCGGGCAGCGGGCAGCGGGCTGGACACGGAGCCCCGTCCTCAGCCCGGGAAGCAGCTCCTCAGGGGCAGGAGTTCGAGTCCAGGGGCGGGGAGGCGTGAGGCTGCTGCAAGCCCGGAGCCTGCGGGCAGGAGCCCAGGGAGGGCAGCGGGTGGGCCGAGCTGGGTGGGTCCAGGAGCCCGAAGGTGGTCGGGAGGTTCCGGGGTCAACGGGGTCAACGGGAGTGAAGATACACACCCAGCGGGAGCAGCTACAGCCCCACCCGGGATTCTCACACAAGGCGGCTGCATCGGGAAAGGGGGTAAACTGAGTCAGGGCCGGGGTCCCGGCTGGACTGGGCAGGACCGCGTGGCCGCCCCGGGGAGGGGGCTTCCCAGCCTCTGGCTTGAGAGGCTGTGTAGACGGAGCCGCAGGCAGACACGGGGGACAGGAGGAAGTGGGGTTCAGTGTCAGAAGTGCCGTTTGAAGTGCTGGCAGCTGCGCAGCCGTGGGGGTCACTGCCTCAGGGCTGGAGACAAAGCCCTGAGCTTGGAGGTGGTGACCGGGCCACCGGGCACTCAGCTTGTGCGGGGTCGGTCTCCGGGGCGGGTGGCAAACCCCCACCAGGGCCCCGGGCCCTGGATCCTGGCGCCTCCGTGGAAATCCGAGGGCGCTCTGTCCCTCCTCCGTCTCTTTCTTCCAGTTGCCAGATACAGACTCCGGGTAGTTGAGCCTCCTCAGCTGCCCATGGAGCAAAAACCCAACCCTGACAAGGACGGTGAGTTGTGGGGGGTGAGGGGCCCCGGGAGGGGGCGGCCGGGGCCCCAAAGCCCCTGAGCCACGGCGCCTGGTGGCCTCTTCCCCTGCGCAGATCCGGAGTTTGAGCCCAACCTGTGGATGTGGGTGAACCCCAACGTCGTGTTTCCCCCTGGGAAGCCGGGCGCCCCAGCACCTAGCGAGGGGGAGCACCCCACAAGTGCACACCCCGCCCCTCAGCCGCCCCCTGGAAAGGATGGCAGCTTGGTGGCCACCGTTGTGGATTCTCTGTCACCGTCCCCCGTCCCCCGGGAGGTAGGGATTCCGGGGGGCTGTGGGCCCGATGGGGGCTGGACCAGGTGGGCACAGGGCTGAGGCACCAGAGTTCTGCTTTCTTAGGGACCACACAGGGTCAGGGGTGTACCCTGGGGTGGGGGGTGGGAACGGCCCAGGTGGCGAAGCCCAGACCCCACCCCTCCCCCAGCGTGAGCCCCTGGAGTGGGGTCCAGTCCTGCTCTGTGCCCCTCCAGCTCCCAGAAGAAGCGGCACCGGCGGGCGAGCCGGGGGGCAGCTCCTCCGTGGCCCTCCTGCCCCCTCCTCAAACGGCCCCCCGGCAGCCCCAGAGCCTTCAGGGAGCCAGCAGCCCCGAGGGGCGGCTCTGGCCCCGGCCGCCCCTCAACTACTTCCACCTCATCGCGCTGGCGTTAAGAAACAGCCCCCCCGCCGGCCTCAACGTGCAGCAGATCTACAGCTTCACGCGGTAGGTGCTGCGCACGGTGCCTGGGACGTGGGTTCACTCCCCACGGGGGGTGTGGGGCCGCTGCGGGGGGGGGGCGGGAACCGAACGGGGGGCCCCCCGCGTGGGCGGCGAGAGCCTTCACCCCCATCCCGGCCGTCACCAGTTGCACCGCAGGTCAGCACGTGGGTTTGCACAGCCGGGGCCGGGATTCGATCCCGGGGCCTCGGGGTTGCAAGGCCAGCGCTCATCCTGCTGAGCTCTCCCGAGTCCTCCTTAGTTCTTGAACCCACTGCTTCAGCTGGGTCGTCAGGGGTCCCGCCGTCCCTCCGAAGGGGATTGGGACCACCCGCTTCTCACCAGCTTTCCCTTTGGGCTGTGCTGCCTGCCGGACCCCGGCCGCCCCTGGGCGCCCGGTGGAGAAGGTCACGCACACACGAGTGGGAGGGTCTCGGGATGTCAGCCATCCCGGGGTCTCCGTCCTCACCCGGGGTCTGCCTGCTGCGTCCCTGTCACCAGCTGGGGGGAGGGCGGGAGACGGGCCTGGGGTGAGAGGACCGGGGTTTGCGTGGACGGTGCGCGGCTGGGGCTGTGGCCACGTCGGGCCGGCTGCCACGTGCTCCCTGCCCGTGTGGGGAGGACGCCCCTGTCCTCAGCGCCGCTCCCTGTGCACAGGCAGCACTTCCCCTTCTTCCGGACGGCGCCCGAGGGCTGGAAGAACACCATCCGGCACAACCTCTGCTTCCGAGACGCCTTTGAGAAAGTGCCCATCAGCGCGCAGGGGGCGGCGGGCGCGTGGCCGCGGTCCTGCCTCTGGAAGCTGACAGACGAGGGCCGCCGGCGCTTTGAGGACGAGGCCCGAGGCCTGGCCTCCACCCAGCTGGACACCATCCGGCGGTGCATGAGCCAGCCCGGTGAGGCGGCCACGCCATGGGGGCCCCTGCGGGGAGGGGAGAGCACAGCGTGGTCTGAGACCCCCGTGGGGTCTGCCTGGGCCCCCCCCCCAGGCACAGGGTGGGGAGCCGGTGAGCTCGCGGCGGCAGAAGCACGTGGGGGAGGCCGTGTGTGGAGGGGCCGTCTCGTCTCCCGGGTGCCGTCGGGGATGTGGGCCTCGTGCGGGAGAGAAGGCGGCCGTGTGCTGGCAGCGCTGCCCGGGCTCCGGGGGCGGCAGCCCAGAGGGGCGGCAGTGACCGGTCCCTGTGGCTCTTCCCTTACAGAGGCGATGTCCTTGCTCTTCAACCTTTAAGTGCAAGAAGTGAGTCAGCCCAGGCCTCCTAACAGCCACCTGCAGCAGCTGGACGTGTGTGTGCATGTGTGCACACATGTGGGTGTACTCATGCACCTGCACGTGTGCTTGCATGCATGTGTGCTCGCGCACAAGTATGTGCATGCATGCTCATGCATGTGTTTGCATGTATGTGTGCATGTACATGTGTGCATATGCTGGAGTGCATGTGTGTATGTGTGCATGCTCATGCATGTGCTTGTATGCATGTGTTTGCATGTGCTGGAGTGCATGTGTGTATGTGTGCATGCACATGCATGTGTGCTCATGAGTGCGTGCTTGTATGAGTGCATGTACATGTGTGTGCGGTGCAGGGGTGCATGTGTGTGCATGCTCGCGTCTGTGCATGTGGGGGTCTCTAAGGAGGGGTGGAGGGAGGTGGAGGTCAGCTGAGGGGGCACACGGGGTGCCCTGAGCTGAGGTAGCTGCCTGGTAGGTGCAGAGGGAGCTCCACCCTCCTCTTCGCTCCGAGGGGGGACACACTGAACCCGCTGTAGGCTCCTGGCGTGAGAACGTTTCTCTGAGTTTCGGGGACGGTCTTGGCAGGTGCTAGCTGGTGGCAGCCAGCCCGCGAGGGGCCCACAGCTGCTCCACCCGCTTGCAGGAGAGGCGTCCCCAGCTGGGGACGTGCAGAGAAGGCTGGGAAACACCTCGCTTCTGCAGCTACTGAAGGAAGGAGATCCTCACGGACCACGAAGGGGCAGCGAGAAGTGAGGGCAGGACTGGAAGCCTCATCGCCCATCTAACCACGGGGTGTTGGGGGGCTCAGCCGGGGAGCATGGTCCCCCCCCACCTGTGGTCCCCGCTGTGCTGCTGGGTTTTCCCGGTTGTGCGGGATCATGCTCAGGGCAGGGCAGCTGCCAGCCCCGGGTCCGAGGGGGCCAAGGTACCCGCGTGCCCTGTCCGCCTGTCTGCTGTGATGCAGGGGTCCTACGTGTATAAACAAAGATTGTGTACAGACAGCCCACAGGGAGAAGGGTTTTCAGTGGCCACGCGAACGTCACGTCTGCAATGTCAGCTCCGTTAGACGTGCGCACGTTTACGACGATCGTGTTCTCCGCTGTCGTTTATCCACTGAAATATTTTGTAAAGTTCTCTCCCTTGATTTTTCTATTACAGTTAGAGTATTTATTTTTAGAGCGTTATTTTGATCTTTTAAAAGTTGTCTGTACAGGGATGTCAGGATAGCTCAGCAGATTGAGCGCTTGCCTTGCAACCATGAGGTTCGGGGATCAAATCCTGACCCTGGCCCGTGCAAAACCCACACAGCAGGTCTCCAGTTCTAGTCCTGCCCCACACTCACCCGTGTGGAATGAAACCACAACTGATGATGTACAGCTATGCTCTGGGCTTCCCACTTCTCTCTCTCTCAATAAAAAAATATAAAAATAAGAAGCATTTAACTGGGACCTGTGTAAGCAGGGAACATGTCTCGAAGAATATGGGTATCAAACAGCAATAGTCATGGTGGGGACTGGGGGTGGCCAGAGCTATGGGGGACAATCACTTTTTGTTGATGGCTTCTGGACAGGTTTTTGGCAAAAATACAATTTTTTTAAGTAACCGTCCCGTTCGCCTGCGTTGTCCGACACTGAACGAGCAGGCTAGGCTGGCTGCGAGACGCTTGGGGCCGCCCGCAGCACAGATTCCCACACCACGGGCATCTTCACCCTGGTGCCTGGAGTTGAGAGGGTTTTCTCGGAATCTGACAGGCGTGCACAGACCACGCGGTGCGCGTCCTCGGGACTCAGGCACCAACAAGACCCAGGGGAGCTTTTCCACAACCTGGGCTCTCAGGTGACTACGGAACAAAAACGAGGATGGGACGACCAAAGGACGTTGGGACTGAGCAGTGGGTTCTGCAGGGACCACCCTGCTGGACGTCGTCACAAACGACGGGGCTCTCTGTTCAGTAGCGAACAGACCCGAGAGTCTGTGAATGGGTTGAGGTTGTGCTGCGTGTCGGCGCGGACGTTCCCTTCTAGTTCATGGTTCAGAACAGTACGTACTCTTAACAGGGACAGGTCATCGGACAGAGGACTTGGGACGCTGATGTGCGTAGGACCAGGGGCCCTGCTGGACCACAGACCCCCCTCCCCTTACAGGGAGCCGAGAACATCATCAGCCGGAAACTGTGCTCGGGGCTGCGCTGCAGACCTGCTCTCCCGGGTGATCCTGTGGGAGGACGGGGAGCAGCCTGGGGTCACGGGAGTATTGCACCGAGTGGCACTAGCCCTGGAGACAGCAACACGCAGGATTCCAAGCACGCTGCCTACTGAGTGCTTACTGTTTTTGCACCATCATAAAATTAAAATTAAAAAAACTAAATCGGCCCCCTGTTGAGCGGGGACCCCCCCCCCACATTGCTGAGGAGGGGGTGAAGAGGTGGGAGGACGGGGAGAGGCAGGAGTCACACTGTAAACGTGGGAAGTTTAGATGTTTCCTGAAGGCAATCGCGAGGCACTGATCAGTCCTTTTCGAGGCTTTGATAGAACCACAGTCTGAAGGATAAATGGAGCCCAAATAGACACTTGGAAACTAGTTAGAAAGATGGTACATGAACTCAAGCCAGACAGGAAGGGAAACAAAATAAGGGGCGTTCTCTGAGTATCAGCATCTCAGGAATCGCCAAGGAAGAGGTCGTGTGGGAACTCACCCCACACCGCAGGCTCTCGCTGGGAGGAGGGCCTTCCGGGCAGCTGGACGAATACGGGGCGGTGGGGGGCTTGAGGGAAACCGTTTCTAAAGGGAAACCGTTTCTAAAGCGAAACTGCAGAGGGCTAAGAAGTCGGTAGGAGCTGAAGCGGATAGTGGACTCAATAGTCCAAGCAGCTTTGGAACAAATGTGGGTAACAGATGGCTGGGTGGATCCACGGCTGTGGTTTGACGGAATGAGAGGTCTTGGAAAGTCAAGTGAAGATTTGAGAGTGTGACGGAAATATTTCCAGGATCCAGCGGGCCAGACGCAGCCCACGGTGGGCCTGAGACCTAAACCGGTGATTCTTAAGCCTTTTTTTTTTTATTTTTTAAAGATTTTACTGGTTTTGACAGGCAGAGACAGAGAGAAGGGGGAGGGCCCAGGCCAGTCTCCACAGTTGCACGCCGTCAGTTTTTGACATGGTTTCGTTCCACAGGCAGGGGGCGGGGGCTCCCACATGGGAAGCTCGCCCCGCGAGGGCTGAACGGGGGCCACACCCCAGTTCAGCATATGGGGCTGAGCACTTAACCCGCTGGGCCATCCCAGCTTCCCCTGGTGATTCTTCAACTTGACTGAGCATCAGAATCACCCCAGAGAGTCTGACCCGGTAGGGCTGGGTGGGGCCCAAGAACATGCATTTCTAACAAACTCCCCGATGCCGGTGCTGCTGATCTTTGAAAACCACGGTCCTAGAGCAAAGCCGCTGGCAGATGCTGGGTGATTCTCCGAGGGAGTGGAGAAGCGGGATCATCTTCAGGAACGGAGGTCTCTGGAATGGGAGATGGTGCCCGGGGTAGAACTTGGGAGTTTGGATTTAGAGATGGAACATTTTGGGGTGAACCCTGTGCAGGATTAGCTCTGCAAAGGGGAACCATGGCAGGTCAAGGTGGGAAGTCGTCAGAAGGGGCCCCACCCGGCAGAGGTTTGCACTTGAGGACTGACGGTGAGGCCGGCTGCTTCCTGGGCCTGACTTCTGGGGGGGTGACTGTGTACCTACAGGTGTAGCCCCCGGGGTCAGTGCCCGGGGAAGCCTGGGACGCGGCCAGGGGTCTGCTCGCCCTTCAGGGTAGGTCTGCACCGGGCCCCAGGCTTCTTCCTTGGGGGGACTCTCTAGGGGGTGTCACAGCCTGAGGGTCTCAGCTTCATGAAGAAGCACCGCACCGCAGGACTCGGGAGCAGGACAGACCGGAGGCTGCTGGTGCTAAAAGCGGCTTAAAAGAATTATTCCGGAAGCCGGGCCGGCTCAGCGGGTGGGGTGCTCATTTGTATCCCCGAAGCCTGAGGACCGAATCCCGGCCTGGATCCAGGTGGACCCACATACTGGGATGTACCCCCAGTTCAGTTCTTGCCGGGGCCTATGCGGGAGGCTCCCGGCCCAGTTCCTGCCCTGCGCAGCCCTGTGCCCACCTGGGGAGTGAAACTATATGGAAAACTAATGTCAACTATGGAGACGGCTCTGGGCCCTCCCCCTTCTGTCAAAAAGCAATAAAAATAAATCTTAAAAAAAAAAAAGTCATCTAATCGCACTAGATTATCAGGGTACAGGCTGTGCGTGTCTGCTGAGCCTCTATGACTGTGATTCGGTCTTAGGTTGTGCCGTCCCCACCCCCAGAGCCCCGGGCCCAAGGTTAACACCTGTGCACCGTCCCCGACAGCCCGGCTGCCCCGTGCCTCAGTTTCCCCACTTGTACAGTGCCGGCCGCCGCGCACCCCGCCGGGTTACTGAGGAGTCGGCGGGGCGGTTCCTGCGAGCGCCCCGCAAATACCAGTTGTGACTTGTTACGTTTTGTGGCCCGGGGGTGGCGGCGCCCCGACATGTGCGCTTCCGGGCACAGCCACGACGTGTGCGCTTCCGGGCGTCCCGACGTGTGCGCTTCCGGGCGCGCCGACGTGCGCGCTTCCGGGCGTCCAGACGTGTGCTCTTCCGGGCGTCCCGACGTGCGGACGCACGGCGTCTGGGCTCAGCGCCGGCCCGAAAGCCCTTGCGCGTCTGGGGAGGCAGCCGGCGGAGGACGCGCGCAGGCGCAGGAGGGCTTGCAGCGGCGCCCGCCCACCGCTGGGGGCAGCAGAGGCGCCGCGGCGCTCGCCCCGCCCCCGGGGGTCAGGGGTCACGGGGGCGGCGCCGAGTCCCCGGCGGCCCCGGCCCGATGGCGCCCGCGCAGCGCTGCGCTCTGTGCCGCCAGACCTTCTTCTGCGGCCGCGGGCACGTCTACAGCCGCAGGCACCAGCGGCAGCTGCAGGCGGCCTTGGCCCGGCTGCTGGCCCAGGTGCGGGCGGTGCGGCCGGGGCCCCGGGGCCGGGGGTGGGGGTGGGGGCGGGCGGCCCGCCGGCCCCGGCCCGCGCCTCACACGCTCCCCGCCGCAGGTGGAGGCCGCCCGCAAGGCCGTGCGCGCCGCGCAGGTGGAGCGGTACGCGCCTGCGCACGAGCGCCGCTGCTGGTGCCCGTGCTGCGCCTGCGAGGTGCGCGCGCACCTGAGCCACGGCGGCCTGACGGTGCTGCAGGCGGGGCTGCTGGAGCACCTGGCCAGGTGAGGCCCGGCCCCCGCCCCTGCCCGCGGACCCCCGTGTGCGCGTGCGGGGCGCGGCGCAGGGACTGGCAGCCCTCGTCTGCAGGCCCCCGAATGTTCTGGAACCGGCCCCTGAGCTCTGTCTCCCCATTCAGCCCGGAGCACCGGAAAGCGACCCACAGATTCTGGTGGGAGAACAAGGCCGAGGCCCAGGCGAAGGAGAAGTTCCTGGTCTCTGCCCAGGACTATGCGCGGTGAGCGGCTGCTGTGCGGGCCTGCGGGGCGCGTGTCCAGTGCGGGGCGGTTCGGTGAGCGCTTCGTAGCGCTCTGGGCTCCGCCTTGGCTACACGACAAGCACGGTGCGCTCCTGGAGGGTTGTCATCGGTGGGGTGACACGTAGATGCGTTAAGAGCACAGGACGTGACACCAGCGGACTGGCCCTCCACCTGGACGAGCGGCACAGAGGAGGTTTATAGGGTGCAAACCCACTGCTCACCCAGCACCCACTTTTAATAGCTTCAGACCGTTTTCAGTGGGCTCTGGAGGACCCTTCGCCGCTGACGTGCAGGGCGCTGTCACCCCCGAGGGGCTCCTGGAGGACCCCGTGGGCGAGGGCACAGGCTGCCTGCACTCTGGTCTATGAGCTTGAACTCGGCGTTTGAAGAAACAGGCACCTCCCCAGTGTCCTCTCCCGACTGGCAGAGCCCGGGTTCTGGACCGACTTGCCCTTTTTTTCTAGATTCAAGAAATCCATGGTGAAAGGTCTCGATTCCTACGAGGAGAAAGAGGACCAGGTGATCAAGGAGGTGAGTGGGGGGCGGCCTCCGAGGGCAGCACCCGGCCTCGCCCCCCAGTCCCCACCTGCCACGCAGTCTCTCCACACACAGATGGCCGCTCAGATCCGGGACGCGGAGTGCAGCCGGCAGGAGGTGGTCCGGTCTGCCTTAGAGGTTGGTTTCCCTCCGAGGAACCAGAGCAGTATCCACACCCACCGGTCCCTGTTCTCCCTGGTCCAGCGGGTCGGGTCACCCACCGGCTCTGAGGCCTCCGGGCCTCCAGCTTCGTCGGTCACACTGGAAGCCCCTTACCTGCCTGCCAGGGGGCAGCCTTGTCAGTGGCGACGTGGGCAGGGATTGGGAGGAAGGGTGTGTGCAGGATGGGCAGTTGGTTTCTTTCTGGAGGGTGGGAGCACGGCCTAGGCAGACACTTAAGCATCCTGGACATTTGTTTTTCCTGAATCAAACTCAGCTTCAGGCAGTGCCAGACCCAGGAGAGGGCTCTTCGGCACCTGGAAACTGGGAAGGGACAGCCAGGTAAGATCGCTAGGGGGCCTCTCCTTGGAGTTCGACACTGTGAAGAGCATGCGGTAACTTCTTGGCTGGGAAATGGGAACAGATCTCCTCTCTGCTTCCTCGCGGCTCAAGGACCTTGTCTGCCAGCCTAGCTCCTGTGTCTTTTTCAGCCACGCGTCCCCCACCACCTCCCAGCAGCCCTCATGCTTGGACCTGCCACCAGCCCCAGAGCTCGACTGGGTGGACACAGGACAGCCTCTGACGTTCATTGGCCATCAGGTACGATGAAGGCAGGGGAGCTGGCGCCCCTCGGTTCCCAGGATACCACCGTCCCCGTGGTCTCCACTGGCTCCTCTTGCCGCACTGTATACACCTCTCCTCTCCCTCCACCCACACCTGCTGCTCCTGCAGAGTGCCCGCTCGGCTGTCCTGCAGAACCCTGTTCTGGATCAGTACATTCAGAGATCCCACAGGCAACCCCCCACCCCACCCCAGCCCGTCTTTCCAGTCGCTGCAGACCCACGTGCTATCAGCAGTCTAGGTCTGCTTCACCTCCTAAGTACAAGCTGGCCTCTTCCACCTGAGACAATTCCTGCTCACCTGCATCCCTGTCCCAAACACACGTCACTGCACCGTCACCTGCTCCCCTTCTCCCCTCCCCTCCAGCCACATGGGGCTGCGCCCAGTGCCTGCCTCCCATCAGCCGTTACTGCTTACCTTCAGCTCTTAGCTCAGATTTCCGTGAAAGGCTTATTTGAGGTCATGTTATAAATGGGTGTCATTTATACTTAATTCTCCCCCAGTGCTGTGAGGAAAGGGTCTTGTGTGACATGTCTCCACTACTGAGACCAGGAGTCTCGTGTGGACATAACTTCCTGTGATTGCTCCTAAGGTTTAATGTTACCGGGCACAGAATTCCATCCGCCTCCTATAGTCTGTCCTTTACTACAAGTATCACATCACCTCGTGGCTTTATCTCACGTGTTTTTCCTATTTCTAACTACAGGACACTCCAGGAGTTGGTAACGTCCACTCAGGTAAGGCCCAGAGCAGTGTTTCTCAAACTAAGAGGCAGTTAACACATTGCGTAGGGCAGGGTTTGAATCCCTCATACCCCTGTTCCGGCAGGTATTTAAATGAGACCACGTTGAAATGAACTCTTCTTTTTAATTACTTCCATGTTATTTATAACCTTTCAATGAATCTTGCAAAAAATAAAAGGTCAAGTGTAAAAACGAGAATTCTCGTTACCCGTCCTTAATGCATGGCTCAGAAAAAACGAAGATTCTCGTGATCTGTACACAACGTGTTAATAAGCCACAGAAAGAATCCATGTCTCAGATGTGGAATCTAAAAAACAAATGAGGGGAAGCCAGGATGGCTCAGAGGGTTAGGTGCTCACTTTGCAGCTCCAGGACCGAGGATTGAGTCCCAGCCCCGGCCCTTGCGGACCCATGTGCTGAACTGGGGAGTGCCCCCAGTTCATTCTCTGTCAAAAACAATAAAATAAATGAACAAAATAGAAACAGCCACTGACACAGGAAAAAAGCTAATTACCAAAAGGTAGGTGGGAGTAAAAAGCAAGCCCATGTGATAAAGACTTGAATCCTGAATGTGTGAAGAACTCTGAAAACCAAATAAAGGCTCATACAGAGATGCTCCAGAGTGGCGTGTATGTGTTGAAGAACTAATGCACTGCTGGTGACAATGTAAAATGACAGCCACTTTTAGAACAGTTCAGTGGTTTCTTAAACAGTTAAAATAGTGTGATCCGGCCAGTCCCAGAGAACTGCTCAGCTGCACAAAGGCTTGCGCAGAAATTGTCACAGCATGTTTACTTATAGCCCCCAAACCATAAACAATCCAATGTGCGTCAACAAACGGACACAGGATAGTACTCAACAAAGGAACTGATACAGGCAGCACAGCTACACCTAAAAATAACTGCTAAAAGGTAGAAAAAAGCGTATGTCGTGTTCCACTTATATACAATTACAGAAAACGCAAACATGCACCGTGGTTGCCTGGGGCTGGGGGAGGGGTAGAAAGGTACAGTAAGTACTGTAAGTGCACAGGACACATGGATGACGTTCTGTATCTTGTAGTTTCCCTCGAAACATTTCAGGCTACTTTAAATGTTTGTAACCTGCATGCCAATTATGCCTCCATTCAGTAACAGCACACCCAACGGAAGGTGTTTTTTCAGTAAGTCCAGGGCCCTCAACTTCCCACGATCCAGAATTCCTGAACTTTTATTCAACATTTTGTTCTCCAGTTTTTTCTTTTGAGTGCCTTTATCTCTACTTAATGGTCTTCCTTCCCCAGGTGCCACACCTCCCTGGATGGTTCAAGATGAGGAGCACAGCTCTGGCAGCCAACAAATAGGACCCTCCTATGAGGAGTTTCTTAAAGAAAGTAAGTAGACTAATTCAAGAATGGCAGCGGGGTCTTTAAATCTTCCAACACAACTAAAGCCATTTATCTTACTCTAGAGGAGAAGCAGAAACTGAAGAAGCTCCCCCCAGACCGAGTAGGGGCCAACTTCGACCACAGCTCCAGCACCAGCGCAGGCTGGCTGCCCTCCTTCGGCCGGGTCTGGAACAACGGGCGCCGCTGGCAATCCAGGTACTGGGGGCCGTGCTGGGACCCCAGCCCACCACTCCTGTGGAAACTCCCCTGCATCCTGTTAACGCTTCATTTCTCTCCAGGCATCAGTTCAAAACTGAAGCTGCAGCAGGAACAAGCAGCAGTCACACGAAGAAGAAAAGCTAACGGTTCCCTGATACGTTTCCAACCATAAGTCAGCACACCCAGACCTACGATCCTTTGTAAACCGCCCTTCTTAGGAAACAGACATGTCAACTTATTTGATTTAATAAAGTTTTATTTTTCAAAATGTACAGTTGGTGAGACCTGTAAAACAATTTAGGAAGAATCAGTATGACGCCTTGTAAAGGGGACCCATACTTCACACAGGGGCCCCCGGGTTCACTTACCTGTTCATGCATCTTCGCCAGCAGCAGGGGCATCCCCACCCTTGGTGTTTCTGGTGTAAATCACCTGAGCTCTGTGTTTTGAGACTAGTTTAATTAGTCCTAAAGGGAAAGGAAAAGGTTTTCACACAGTAGGACCAGGAAACACTTGAGTTTTACATCCCTTCCTGAGACGAATGCTGAATTTAGGTCTAAGAGTTTATAACAGACATGCCTGCATTTCTAACAAGAGGCCTGTTACAGGCTCTTGAGATGGTCGCCTTCACAACACTTTAACCTAAAAACCACTACTCTCCATATCCGGTTCCACAGATAGCCTCACCAAACTGCCGCTGGTGTCCACAGCACAAAAACGGCTGCCTCAGGGGCTACTCCAGGGGTGGCGGAATTAGATGACTAACCACCGCTGTCAGCCTCAAATGCTTTTAAAAATCCCAATGGTGGGGAAGCTGGGATAGCTCAGTGGGTTAGGTGCTCACTTTGCAGCCCTGGGGACCCAGGATCGAATCCCAGCCCCGGCCCGTGCAGACCCATATGCTGAACTGGGGAGTTCCCCCAGTTCAGCTCTCTCTGTCTCTGTATCTCCCTCTCTCTGTCAAAACAATAAAAATTAAAAAAATTAAAAAAAAAACAAAAAAACCCCAATGGAAACATTTCGGATAGCCAGCATGCTCAAGCCAATCGCGTGCCAAGCGCCATCAGCACCGCACCCAGCTCACCTTTGCTGAGAAGCTCCTGAAGCGCTGCCCTGGCCAAGGAGCCGCGGATCTTCAGCCTCTCGGAGACGACGGCGGGGGTGATGAGCTTGTAGTTGGGCACTTCCTTACACAGCTTGTCGTAGGTCGCTTTGTCAAACAGGACCAGGTTGTTGAGCTTGTCCCGCACTTTGCCTTTGGACCACTTCTACTCACGGAAAACGAACAGGAAACAAAGTCGGCTCCTGTTCGAATCCCCCGCACCCCGTATTTGTAGGCCGGTAACTGGGACACTGGCTGTCTCCCGCAGAAACCTACCAAATCCAGCATCTGCACAAACTCTGCAAGTTAAGCTTCAAATACCGTATTTTCTGGCGTATAAGACGACCGGGCATATAAGACGACCCCCTAATTTTACAGTTAAAACATAGGTTTAGGCCTATATTCGCTGTATAAGACTACAGCCTCGGAAGTGGGGGGGTCGTCTTATACAGCGAATATAGGCCTAAACCTATGTTTTAACTGTAAAATTAGGGGGTCGTCTTATACGCTGGAAAATACGGGTAATTAGAAAACCAGGGTTCACAATCGGAGACCCCGGATGCCAGGAAGGGTGTCGGATACGTAGACTAGAAAAAACACAACTGAGACTCTCTGGATGCGCTGAACCCCTCGGAACTAAGCGAAATACGAGGCGCCGAGTATCTGCACGTCCCACGCCAGGGCCGGGCGGGCCGGTCCCCTCGCAGCAGGCGCTCGCCCCCACCTTCTTCTTGGCTTTGCCTCCCGACTTGTTCACGGGGTCTTTGTCTTTCTTGGCCGACTTCCCGGCATCTTTCTTCTTCTTGTCGTCCTTGGGCGGCTGTTGGAGAGAAGCGCGAACGCAGCCAGCTCGAGGGGCGGCCCCGCGGCGGCGCCCCCCGCCCGGACCGCCCGGCCCGGCCGCCCCGGGCGGAGCACGTGGACGGAGCAGCCCCCGCCCGCCGGGAGCCGGCAGTTCTGGGCCCTCCCGCCGAGGAGGCCGCCACGGCGCTGCAGCACCGCCCGGCTCGGGGCCGCGCCGGCCTCAGTCGCGGAGCTCACCATGGCGAAGCGCGGACACCAGCGGCTCCCACGGCGGCCTCGCCAAGATGTCGGACAGAAAGGAAGCACCGCTTCCGAACAGGCCCGGAAATCTCCACCCGCGGCGAGTGCTTCCGGGGCAAAGGGCAGAGCCCGCGACGCCCCGCCCCCTCGCCGGAGCCGGAAGCGCGGGGGGACCTGGGATCGCACGCTCTGAGCACTGTCCCCGCCCCGTTGCGCTTTTCTGCCGGTTGTCACGCAGTCGCACGCCGCTAGTTCCCGGTCTTAAGAGACGGCAAACAACTTAGGTCCCGGCAGCTAACCCGGCGTTACACGCAGGCGCGTGGCCCCGAGTGCGCAAGCGCAGCAGCCGCGACTGGGAAGGAGACGAAGGGGCGGGTCCCGGGGCTGCATTTCCGGGGTGGGGCCGGGCCGACTTCCGGCCTCGGAGCCCCGGCCGCAGCAATGGCGATTTTCAGTGTGTACGTGGTGAACAAAGCTGGCGGCCTGATTTACCAGCTGGACAGCTACGCGCCTCGGGCCGAGGCCGAGAAAACCTTCAGTTACCCGCTTGATCTGCTGCTCAAGCTCCACGACGAGCGCGTGCTGGTGGCCTTCGGCCAGCGCGACGGAATCCGAGGTGGGCCGGGCTCGGGGCGGGGCCGGGACTGCGGAAGTGGGTGGTGCGTTTGGCTGGGGGCGGGGCCGGGACTGCGGAAGCGGGTGGTGCCGCGGGCGGGACCCGGAGCGGGGTGGGGCCGAGACTGCGGAAGTTGGTGGTGTGTCGGCCCGGGGGC
>PVKE010038421.1:0-15452 GCA_004027555.1 Craseonycteris thonglongyai
TGTGGTTCTTTTTGCTTTAGGCATGAGTCTGTTTTCCCTCTGGGGGTTTGCCTATCAGATGGGCTTCTCTTTATTTTTTCTTTTGGGCTCAGTTGTGGGAGAAGGAGATTTTGGGAGAGGGTTGGGGGAAGCAGACATCTTCTGTGTCCTGGGGCACTTCAGGTTGCTGTCTTAGCTGTTAGATAGCAGGGTAGTAAAGGTGTGGCCAGGGGTGGGGGCATGTGAGTAGGAGCTAGGGCGGGCTTGAGACACAATAGCAGATTCCTCTTTCAGCAGGGGGGCTGGTGGTTCAGTGTGGATGGGGGCGCAGGAGCTCTGGTCTTTCCTCCTCTTGCCTGCCCTCCTTCAATCGTATCTGTAAGCCACGCCTGGAGGGCAGCACTTGGATGGGAAGGGGCCTCGCATAGGCCCCGGTCGGCCGCGCAGTCCCGCGCACAGGCAATGACACCATGGAGAGCCGGCCAGCAGCCCAGTTGCACGCGCGGTCCACAACGCCCTAGAGGCCCAGTGGGCGGGACACCAAAAGCCCAGCTGCGCACTCGCGAGAAGGTAGCAGCGCTGCAGCGGCCTGGCGAGCAGGGCGCCCAAAGCCCTGTAGCACGCCGTTGAGCAGGCAATGGCGCCGCGGAGGCCCGGAGTGCAGGGCACCGAAAGCCCGGGTGCGCGCACGCAGTGATATGCAGCGTCCCAGTGGGCCGGGCGCCGAAAGCCCAGCCGCGCACTTAGGTGCAAGCAGTGGTGCCGCGGCAGCCCGGAGGGCGGAGTGCCTAAAGCCCAGTTGCACGCTGGCAGCGGCGCCGCGGAGGCCCCGTGAGTGGGGCGCCTAAGGCCCTGTGCACACAGGCCATACCTCAGGCGGCAGCCGCTTTATGTTCCTGTCTCTGTTGAGACCGCCGGATTCACTCCAAGCACGTCCAATGCAGCTATGCCCACTCAAGCCCCAGCCCTCACTCCAAGAGCCCTGTCTTCAGAAGGCGCTCCTTCACAGTCAATCTCCTTCGTAAATCAGGGGTGCTGAGCTGTTGTGGGCTAGTACCCTGCTCTCACCCCGCACCCCGGGAAGTGCAGCCACCCTGCTCCACAGTCCCTGTTCCAGTTTAGGCTCTGTGATCTGATCAGGGCACTGTGTGCTGTCCCTTGAGTTCGGATGTTAAATTGTCCACAGTCTTGTGGGGATTCCATGCTCCCTAGGTCTCGGCTTCCAGCCCGCCCTCGATCCAGCTCCACTTTAACCATAGTCCCCCAATCCCCCTTTGTTTTTGCCAGCCCCGGGCCGCGCTCCGAGTCTCTGTTCCCGAACCATTGCTTCCCTTTTCCTCTCCCGCTCTCCCCTTTTTTCTCTAACCTGTTTGTGTTGTTCTGCGTTGTGTGGTTCTCTTAGTTGAGGTTTCTTCTCAGGGTTTCCCCTGTGGATTCCCCTCTGTTCACAAGGTCCTTCCCAGGCAGTTATCGGTGTTCTCCTCTCATGCCGCCATCTTGGATCTCCTCATTGCGGTTTTTATTTGTACCTCCCTAATTGCTAGTGATGTTGAGCATTTTTTCAGGTATCTGTTGGCTGTTTGTGCATCTTCAGGGGACAAGTATCTGTTTAGGACTTCTGCCCATTTTTTAATTGGATCATTTGTTTGTTTTTTGTTTTTGAGTTGTATGAGTTCTTTATGTATTTTAGATATTAGCCCCTTATCAGAGGCATTGTTTACAAATATTTTCTTTCATTTCGTTGGTTTCCTTTTTACTTTGTTAATTGTATCCTTTGCTGTGAGAAGCTTTTTAGTTTGATATAGTCTCACTCATTTACTTTTGCTTTTGGGGAAGTCAAGATAGCTCAGCTGGTTGAGTATACGTCTTACAGCCCTGGTGTCAGAGGATTGAGACCCAGCCCCCACCCTTGAGGACCCATATGCTGAGCTGGGATGTGCCCCTGGTTCGGTTCTCAATGAGCCATGCTTCCCATGAGAGACGCCCTGGCTCTCACAGGGGCATACCTTTCATGGGAAAGGCCTTACAGAGGGTTCCTGTTCTGGGCAGCCCTGCACCCACCTATGGAATGAAACTATATAGAAAACTAATGATGTGTAACTATGAAGACTGCTCTGGGCCCTTTCCCCACCACTTCTCTCTCTCTGTCAATTACATTTACTTTTGCTTTTACGGTCCTTGACTTTGAGGTTGAATTTATAAAATTCTTTCTGAACTCATCATTTATAAGTTTAGTAGCAATGATTTCTTCTGTACAATTTAATGCTTTGAGTCTTATTTGGAGATATTTAATCCACTTTGAATTAATTTTAGTATGCAATGACAGATCACAGTCCACATTCATTCTTTTGCATGTGGTTTCCCAATTTTCCTAGCACCATTTACTAAAGAGGCATTTTTTTCCATTTTTTTTTAATTAAGACTTATTTACTTTTTATGTTATTTTTGAAAAAGGTAGAGAAAACCTGGGGGAAAGGTACATGCTAGAAACTAACACATTTGCCAAAATTATTTGTAGTATTTATAAATAAAAATATACTATTTTAAGATGTTTTAAATACTGTGTGGTAACTTACATGACTGATGGAAGCAACTATTTTTTTTTCTTATTTTTATACACGACCTAGTAAGTATGAGAAAATAAAATTGCAAAGTCCTGTTGAAAAAATAAATAATTTACTTAATTTGTATTTTTCTAAAATTACAGAAATTGCTACAAATTATATAATTCTGAGTTACGTATTTTACTCAAACTCAAACATCTAATCACAATTAATTTAAATGAGTCTAGTGTTAGATCATACAAGATCAGAAGATGAATTCAATTTAAAAGTGGCATCATAATTTTATTTCAGTTGGACTGCTTACTACTCTTATTTGAATATTTAAAGATTTTTTGTGTAAGTACTATAATTTTGATATGCTTTTATTTATTTATTTTTTTGACAGAAAGAGAGAGAGATACAGATACAGAGAGAACTGAACTGGGGGAGCTCCCGGTTCAGCACATGGTTCCACACGGGCCGGGCCCAGGACCCGATCCTCGGTCCCCGGCACTGCAAAGTGAGCATTCAAACCACTGATCCATCACGGCTTCCCCTTGATATGCTTTTTGAATACTTCTCTTTCCCCCAAAACTTTTAACTATGTAAAGAATATAAAAATACAATGTTCACTTTAAAAGTCCATTCCTTCCACACTTGTGATGTGCTCAGGAAAAAAGAAAGGAAGAAGGAAAGAAGGAAAGAAGGAAGGAAGGAAGGAAGGAAGGAAGGAAGGAAGGAAGGAAAGAAAGAAAGAAATTTCATTTAATTAACCACTTATTATTTCCTAGGAGTCCTATGCTAAATTGTGAAGAAGCATGGCAATTAATATAAACCCAATCTAATAGAGCACCCTATGTAAAAATGAAGACAGGTTTATAAGTTATTCAGTATAATACAATTGTTTTAAAATATTAATCTAACACTATGACTGAAGGGTTTATAGAATCACAGATAAGGAAATAAATTAATCTATGAGTGGAAAAAATGAGATTGCTAGGAATTTATTGAATAGCTGATATTTGCATTAGGCCAAGAAGGGTGATCAGCATTTTGTCAGTTGTAGGAAAGGTAGAATTAGGAAGAGGGAGAAGCATCCATAAAGATATCTAGTGGATTGGGCATTTGGGTCACTGATCTCATTAGAAGTTGTAGGAAATGAGGCCAGATTGGGAATGGCTATTAATTCATTTTGTCAATGATTAACCATAAAAGATATTCCATGTAATGATAAGGGATCGTAATTACTGTGTAGACTGGAGAGACAAAGTTAGCTGAAAGCAAGGAAAATTCAGCTCACCACAACACCTTTTCCTTCTCTGCAATATTGAACCACTAAATTCTTGAATTTTATTTTTCTTTCTGACAACTTCTGTCATTTATTTAATGCTCTATTCAGGGTGAATAATTTGTCACATGGTGGGAAGAGTAATCCTGTAACAAGGACTCTATCACATACAGGTGTAGAGTTCTTCCACATGGCATCTTGTATGAAGACACATTCAAAGACTATTGCGTTGTTGTGTTTTTATTATTTGTGTACCCTATTCTCCCCTTAGACTTATGACAGAGAATTGTTTACTATAATATATTTTTAAATTCCCACCACTTAGTACCTGGTTCAATAAATGATGGGTTGGATAAACAATGAGCCTTCAAACACAATGTAAAATCTTCTGAGCTATAAGAGAAAGATCATTTGTCCCTAAAAAAGAAAATGGTATGTTTTTATATTCCTCTTAGTAGAACACATTAGATTCCTTCATACTTTACCATCCCATTATTTTGAACTTCTATTCCACCCCCTTACATACTGCATCATCACTCTTTGTTTTTAAACTACATTTCATGAATATAAAATAATCCACTTTGCTTTTATTTATTTTGCTATGAAAGTCCTTTCCCTTATTCAAAGTTTGGGCAAGTAGCATCTCCTCAATGAAGGGATCTAAATCGCCTCCTTTTTAAATGCTACTTCAATGTCTTTCTTTTTTTTCTTCTTTTACAGATTTCATGCCTTGCTCTTGTGGTGAGATAACTAAATGTGAAGCCCACATTTAACCATTTTCCAAACTCCTGTGACCAGTATTAGCTAACATTTATTTGTGTGTGTGTGTGTGTATAAGATGCCCCCATGTATTAGACAACCTCTACTCTTTTAGTGCAACATTTAGAAATCAATACATGGGTTGCTCCTGTGTATAATATGTCCCCCTCCCACATACATACATACAAATGTTCACATTTCTTTGCAGTGAGTTACGTTACTTTTGCATTATTTATAAATCAATGTTATTTAATAGTAACTCTTACTAAACCAGAAGAGTGAAATAACCAATCAGCAATAATCAACCTCACAATATTTGCTAAGGAATTACACGTACACTTTCCATTTTCTCTCTAGTTCAACTTCCAGTACCAAGAGAATTCTGGTAGCACCAGAAACTTAAAAATGTAACATTGCTGGTTCCATTTCCTAAGTACTATCACTAGGCCAAAGCTAGGAACAAATATCAGAACAACGATACAAAGAAATCAGTACGGCATAAGTAATATGATAAGCAAAGTACCTTCCTTCCTTTGAACAATACTTCCTCATCTGGTTCTGTCTGGAGTGTGAATTTGGTCTGACTGTGACTTCTTCTTAATAGACTCTTTGCTTTGGGACGTAGAGCCAGACTGAGGTATGATGCAAGTTTTAAGACAGCAATTTCAGTTACAGAATTTCTGAAATAAAAGACATAATGTTATACCATCCATTTCTTAAAATGAATTAACAAAAATATCACAACAGATATATATATAGTAGTTAAATTTGCAATACAAATATATAGTTTTAGGTATTAAAACTTTACAAAGGCCCTATATTACAAATATTCCTCTAATGTGGAATAATGTTCCTAAATTTTATATATATATATATATATATATACACACACACACATATATATATATAGTCTTTATGCTATTTATAACTCTGATAATAAACAAACAAATAAAAAGTATAAAGTAAATGCAGTAGACTCTCAGTTAGCCAGATCTCAAGTAACCGGCTCTAGTCTCAAGCAACTGGCACAAAATATCTTCAATATTTTGCTGGCTGCTTCAGAGTTTTGCGGGTTGCTTTAGACCAAGCTTCTCCAACCTGTGGACCATGGGCCACATGAAGCCCATGATGGCTTTGAACATGGCCCAACATAAATTTGTAAAGTTTCTTAAAAAACACTATGAGATTTTTTTGCAATTTTTTTTTTTTAGCACATCAGTTATCATTAGTGTTAGTGTATTTTATGTGTGACCCAAGACGATTCTTCTTCTTCTAATGTGGCCCAGGGAAGAGTTTTAGAATTTTGCCAGATGCATGAGAATGCTTAATACATTTTTGGGACATCTAGCAATTCCCATTGTTGCTACTTAACTGAGAGTCTTCTATATATTAAATAATACTTAAGTCATACAGTGATGTGATGGAAGAATAGAATATATAGTATAAATGAAGATAGACATTTCTTAGTAGGGCTGCATATTTTCAAAAGTGCTTCAAACATTTTCTCTAATTTTTTGCACATATGAAAATTTGTTCTTTATTCTATGTATTTTGTGGTGCTAATGCTGAATATAATCACAAGGAGTTATTTAATAATGGCCAAGACTATCTATTTATGCTTCTAAATTTTCCACACACTTTTTTCCCACCTCTAAGATTAGACAGAATGTTAGAGATGCTTTTACTAGCTTCATTCAATGCTTACTTACTATACATGAGCCATTAATATCTTACATATTGTATACTATTAACTCTGAAACCTCATAACAACCCTATACTTTTACTTTATACAGTATCTTGTCTACAATAAAGGGCCTGTGAGTGTAACTAAATCCAGTCAATCTAGCTGTAAAATCTGCACTCTTAAGTGTTACTTTTAAAATCTTGCATTAGTAACAATCATTTATAGAACATATACTACGCAGACATGTGTTGTAATTATATTTACCTTTTATTCTTTATATCATCCCAATTATACAAAATTAGATATTGAGGGTTAGAGATTTTTAGTTTATGTGATTGGGTGAATGTCCCAGTGACTATCCCAGTTCTTGGAATCCCAGCCTGGGCTGGGATTTGATCCTTAGTCCCTGGGGCTGCAAAGTGAGTGCTTAACCCACTGAGCCATGCCAGCTTCCCCACAAGCTTTCTTTCTTAAGAAGAATGTGGCATTGTGTAAGTAAGATCCATCTCTACATTAAGTCAGTAGCAGTCTATTAAGAGGTTATGTATATATACAGTATCATGGGTTATCTCAAAGCCTTGTAGCCAACACTTCTGCCCAGAGATTAGGCTTATCATTCTATACACATCTCTAAAATTCACTTTATCCATCCTTCCTCAAAATCAAGACCATGAACTCAGATGTCTACTTTATACTTTATAGATTACAAGAAAGATGAGAAATGTTTTGCCGAGTGCACAAACTGATAATCAGTCTCAGAAGCAAGGTATGATCCTCGGGCAGACAACTGCCCTAACATATTTGATCAGTACTATTACTACCTAGACACAAACCACAAAGTGAGATAAAACATTTAACAGTATACTGATATGCTGCATATATGAATAGTCTTCAAAGTTAATGTCCTCTAGGTTTTACATTAGTGCAAATGTCAGTAGATGTTTAATTTGGGAAAACAATTTAATCCCTTTACTTATAACAGAATGCAGTCTATAAAATTTTTTAACTTATTTTTTTATTTACTCCTACTAGGAATGCCATGTGCATTTCCAATTTTACATTCTATAATTATAGGGTATGACTAAATATTAAGGTGCTTAGATATTTCCTATGAGATATAAGTGGAGTGTATAAATAAGAATTAAGAATGAACACAAAACTAATATGAATTTGACAAGGGCTATAATCTGAATAAACTAATGATTCTTTTTTACACAAGACAAATTCACTTTCAAAAAAATTGTAAACATGGATAATATATATTTAATTTAAAAATAATATAAAACAATTATATTAAGTTTATGATATAGATTTATAATATTAGATTTCAAGCCTTAGTTGTTTTGTTTTGTTTTATGAATGAGCAGACGTACATAAAGTAGAAAAACAATCTTTGGAACTGTGCTTAGAGGACTTTATATTTATTTTTTAACAAAAACAAACTATATGCATGCAAGGGCTCTGCATTATAAATAACTCATTAATCATTTTCATAAGAAAAATGGAAAAAACTTTCATGTCATTGAATTCAGATTAAAAAAACCATCATATTGCTCTGATAAATAATAAATGTAATCATAAATTTTGCAACACCAATATATATGATTGGAATAAATTATTCTTTTAAATACATGATATTCAAAATATTCTGTTAGCTATTCTACAATTAAGTTGCTCATTTTTCTCTTTATGTGCAGCTCATATTTTCATATAGTTAGTTACTTTTATTTATATAAAGCAAGCCTTGATGCTGAAACATATATTTCAATATAAACATTCTGTTTTTTTTCCCATTGAAAATTACTTACGATTTTTCTTAATAAAGTATAAGTAATATATTATACTAAAATATGTTATTTTTCACTACACCTTGTAGTTGGCATTTCAAAATAAAGTAATATAAGTGTTTCATATTATTTTAAACTAAAATAAGCATAAAGAAATCTTTCAGCAATATACCTCCTATTTTGTTTATCAAGGTTTTGTCTATACTTATAAACATTAATGTGTAGGCTAGAATATGCCTTAAAATTATTATTTTTATTTACGTAAATATCTTGGTTTGTAAGGCTAATTCAAATCTAACTGGTTTATGCACAATGTTAGCAGTTTTATTCTAATTCTTTTTTTAATTGTTAAATTTATTAGGGTGACACTGGTTGGTAAAAATTACATAGGTTTCAGGTGTACAATTCGTTTTTTTGTTTTTTTTTAAGGTTAATTTTATTGTTTTTGACAGAGTGAGAGAGAGGCAGAGAGAAAGAAGGGGGAGGGCCCAGAGTAGTCTCCATAGTTGTACATCATCAGTTTTCAACATGGTTTCATTCCACACAGGTGGGTGGGGGCCATGTAGGGCAGGAACTGAACTGGGGGCCTCTCACATGGGAAGTACATCCCAGTTGAGCATGTGGGTCCACACGGGGTGGGGCTGGGATTTGATCCTTGGTCCCTGGGGCTGCAAAGCAAGCACTCCACCCACTAAGCTATCCCAGCTTCCCCTGTACAATTCTTAATAATGATTTTTTTTTTGCTTTAGTTATTATTTTACCTACTCTATAATTAAATTTTTAACTGAGTATATGACATTACAATGGCAATTTTCTATGAAAATAAAAGATTACAGGGACAGTTAATACTCTTCAGACTTTTTCTATAGCTAGACTTAATAAGATTACAAACACATTTTTTAGTGAAAATTTGATTAGTATGTATATTCATAAGGAAAATTTTACTACTAAAATTCTAAATGAACTGCAAGAGTGCTATTTTTATAATGGTTAAACAGAGGGTTTTATTTAAAAATTTTTAAGTGGTCACTATATTTTTTTCTTTTTCTTTCTTTTTTTTTTTTTTTTGATGAAGTATATTTCAAGGATAAGCTTCAATGCCTTGAGAGTATCTCTTTCTATAATTCACTTTTCAGTCAGGTGTCTTAACATTAAAAAAATCACAGACATAAGACCATCATTTTTTCTGTTGTCTCCTGAATATTCTGATGGAGAATAGCTTGTCTGATGTATTGCCTATGGCTGTAACTTGATGAACTTTCCAAGACCTCTGCTAAAATAAATTGATCAGAAATACTTTTTGCTTCTTACAGAATAGCAGCATATCTTCTTTCTCCTAAATTACTCCTTATTCTTTCACACACTATACATTGAGCTACTGTGAACATAGAAGCTGAGTTTTGTTTTGTTTTTAATAAAAATTCAGGGCACTAAATATAGGTTAAAATACATTATTCAACAGTATCATAGCAACCAAAGTTTTAAACTAAAGCAATCAGAATAGCAAGATGGTGTAATTCAAACAAGTCAATCAGAACTGGAAGACAGTAACAAATCACCACCAAACTTGCTCAGTTTGTATTCCATGCAGAGATTCCCCACAAAGAGGCAATTATCAGTGCCTGGATTCTAGAATGGTGAAGAATATAAAGCTGAAAGCTTATGTCTTTCTAACCATGATATAATTTAAGAAGGAGGATCAAATTGTTACACATATGCCAAATTTTTAATTTCCAGATATGTTACTTTTCTAATAGAGAAAAACATATAACATCATAAAAAGAAAAATACATCAACAACTAAAAAACAAAACAAAACGGTGCCTAGTATTGCAAAAAAAAAAAAATGGCTCTATAAATAGAAAAATGGCTGCTGAAGTGAAATTACTTCACTCTGTCCATCTTAGGATAGCAGTTCGTTCATTTTGTTTTGCAATGCATGCTTTACAAACTCAACATTCTTTTAGATAATGAGTTTAAATACCCGGGTAGCCAAAAGAAGGAGGCATGGAGGAAAAAGTGCATAAGATAAAAGTAATGTAACCATTCCAAAGTGAAGTTAATAAACTGAGAGTGGCCATAGTTATTTAGAAGCAAGGAAAACAGTCCCATTTCCAATATGTGTTCAGTAATAAAGAAGAAATCTGGCGTTCTTTCAATTTTACTTTTCTGACTCTCTATACACTCAACATACATCTGCTACATAATTTTGGAATAACAAAGGTGGCGCAATTACTAATAATTAGCCAGTTAGAAATAAGAACCTTCAATTGTATCTGTTTTGATGCTATTTTTTCTATTTACACAAAATACTCAAATTGACTCAAATATCAATATTACTAAGAAAGTGAATTTGTTACCAGCTCAAATGTATTTGTATAAGAAATTATTATTATTATTATTATTATTATTATTTATCAGTAAGGGCATTGGTACAAGAATATTGCCAAGTACTGAGTAACATAATTTATATGTGCTAGAAAATGTGAAAAATTAACCTGAGTGTCCAGAGACAATCAGGGGGCAATTCACGAAGCTGATGAGAAAAGAAGAAAAAGGTGAGTTGAAAATAGACTTCACTGCTCTTTCTTTTATCTTTAATGAAAACTTCCTCAACTTTGTATCACACCCTCAACTTTAAGTCTTCCATTCCCAACATTGTGAAGATTCTTATTCCTTGTTCTCCACTCCCCCATTTTTTTCCATTTGCATTATTTTTTTTTATTAATTGTTAAATTTATTGAGATGGCATTAGTTGGTAAAAATTACATAGGTTCCAGGTGTATAATTCTATATTACATTGTCTATGGGCTGCATTATGTGCTCACCATCCAGAGTCAGTTCTCTTTCCATCACCATATATTTTTCATACATATTGGCATAATCTTGAACACCCCTATGACAACATTCTACCAAGATGACAAAAAAAAAAAAACAACATGTTAAACAGTTTCAAAGTTGGATGTTAATCAACTTCTTTCTGGAACTTTTTAAGCTATCTACCACCTTTACCTTAAAACACTTTCTAACTTTTTCTTGTTTCACTTATTTTTATGTTGTTTGTATAAATTTCTTACTGATTTTAACTTTTCTTCTCCTTACTCTGTGGGCTTCTGTTGTGGAACATTTTCATAACAGTTGGTGGTGCCTGAGTTTCTGATCCTGATTTTCTTTCCTTGTCATTTTATATACTCTCTTTAAGAAACCTTATCCATAGGTATAATTACAAATTATTGTGGTAATTTCCTACAGAATATATTTATCCTATTGACTTACAGATTATCTATTTCAAGCTTCCATCATTGACCTAGTAACCTAACAGTCAAACATCTCTCCATTCCCTGTATTCTTTCTTTTGGTAGAAGATTCCATGAATCAACTAACTTGGTTGCTAAGGCAGAAACATGGATGACAGAGATTTATCTATTTTCTGTAACATTTGTATCTCGGTCCTTATTCTTCCATGTCAGTCTATTTTAGTTATTTCTTTTTTTAACCTATTATTGCTTTTTAATTGATTCTCTACTCCCCGACTCCACAGCCAGAATAATGTTTCTAAAAAGCATACTTACAATATTTCTCTACTTTGAATTATTGCAACATTCCACTTGCATGTAAGATGAAGTTCAAACACCTCTGCATAAAATAAAAAGCACTTTAGTACTGTCATACAGAGCAATCTAATTTTCACTAGATATACTCTATAATATTATGTACCTGTTACTTATGTCTTTAATAACCTTTCTGTGCACCCAGCTTGATTTTTAAACATAAAACCATCTTTCAAACAGCAACTTATTTAAAAGCTACTCAAGGAAAATACTAGACAGATTATTTATTTTCTGAGATTCTATAAGCAACTTCATTATGGCCTTTCAAAATACTTATTTTATTCGTCATAATTTACAGTAGTATATTTTATGCTATGCATCTATGTATCTTTGGTCTTAGTAGTGTCTTAACAAACTGTGTTGTAAAAGGAAAAGAAAGGAGGATGAAGTGAAGGAGAAATAAAACCAGAGAAGATTTACCATTAGTTTAATTTCAGGATTTTTCTCAACTCTCCTCAATTCTAACTTATGTTTCATATTATTTTTATTACATAAATATGTTGTGATCGTTAATTTTATGTGTTTACTTGATGGGCCTCAGAGTATCCAGATACTTGGTCAGATATTATTCTGGGGATTTTCCTGGATAAGATTACCATTTGAATGGGTAGACTGAATAAGCAAATTATCCTCTCTCATATGGGCAGTTCCAATTCAAGTAGAAAGAACTAAAAGGCAGGCCTTCCAATGAGTGAAAGTAAATTTCTTCCTGCCTGGCCTCCTTGAGCTAGGACAACGGATTTTTCTTTTTTTAGTGTTACTGGATTTCAACTGAAGCATCAGTTATCTCTGAGTCTTGAAGCTATAGATAGGCCTTTGGACTGGAAACACACATTTGGATTTATTGGGTCTCCAGCTTGCCAACTGCAGATCTTATGATGTGTCAGGTTTTGTACGCACAGGAGCCAATTTCTTATCTAAAAAATCACTCTCCTACAAAGATGATAGGTATTAGATAGATGATGATGATGATGATAGATAGATGATAGGTAGATGATAGATAAGTAAATAGATACACAGATAAATACATAGATACATAGATAGATGTAGAGGTGAGCTATAGATAGATATAGATAGGTGGATAGAGATAGAGACAGAGATAGAGATGATAGAGATAGGGATGATAGAGATAGACTCATATTCTATTTCTCTGGAGAATCATAACTCATCCACAAGTATGAGAGATGTACATTTTTAGTGTATCATATTCAGACTAAACTGTAATCAAATTTTCAAGCCACAAAAATAAATGCCTCATAATGCCTATTTTTGTCATTGAAAACTTAAGAAAGCAGAGGGGAAATGTGCGTACAGACACTGAAGGTGGAAAAACAACGCTTCTGTCATGCCACCGTTTTTCTATGTTGACTTGGATTACCTTAAATCATCAACCTTCTTAACTTTCTTAAATTCTCTAATACTGTATGGTTGTCCTGAGAAGACCTGTGTACACAATTTCATAGAAACTTTGTGCTTGCTCCTTTTAATTCAGGAGAACAGAGCCTCCAAAATGTTGTACAAGGTTTTTGCTGATTTGTATTTTTAACAAAACTAACTTTACAAAGTAATGAGATTTTTTAGATGGATCTGCAATAAGGTCACATGAGTGCATTGGCCAGCTGGCATATTTAAAGGCTTATGCTTAGGATCATGTGCTAGAGTTCAAGGCATTACAAGAATAGCAGGCTGAATAAAAAAAAAAAAAAAAAAAGGACAAATTAAACATGATTACTTCTCTGAGTAAGTGCAAAGAATAAATTAGAACCTCCTAGTAACTATGCTTATGATGGATAATTGTAATCCAAAGCAAGACAGGGGAACATATATAGTAATATTAATAGAATAGTTGTAACAGTTAATGCTAAGTAATAGCTAATAATAATTAACTATAAAGTGTTCAAAATGTCAAAAACTCGGGGATGTCAGGATAGCTCAGCAGGTTGAGGGCTTGCCTTGCAAGCTTGACATCTGGAAATCAATACCCAGCCCCCACCCATGCAAACTTATATGCTGAACTGTGACACTACTGGTAGCTGCCTGGATGGCAGTAAAGGTTCTCACGGCCCCCATGTAGAGGCTCTTAGTTCAGTTCCCACCCTGTGTGGCTCCACATCCACCTGTGTGGAACAAAACCATGTCACTACTAATGATGCACAACTATGGAGACTGCTCTGGGCCCTCCCCACCCCCTCTCTCTCACCTTCTCTCAAACATTAAATTAAATCTTAAAATAAAAAAAGAATATAAAATGGCAAGCAATTGCTATAGACACATTGTATATATCTTACCTAATTTAGTGAACAATATTCTCCAAAAATAGTACTATTGTTATGTTCAATACACAGATAAGTTTCTAAGGTACAGAGAAATAAAGTGCAACTCTTTTACCAGTTTTGAGAACTAGTAAGTAGAGATAGGATTCATGTTCAGTCTGTGTTCTTATCACTATTCAGTTTTATGGCTCAAGTCATAACAAGTCTACCAAGCACGTACCTGCCCACCAAGACAGATTACAGGGCAAACCAGAGCACTTGGTTTTAATATTCCAGACATAACATGCATTTAAATATTATTACAGTAAGTGAATATAATGGAATCAATTATCCATTCGCATGAATAAATGGTGAAATGTGAAGTGTTTTCACTTTTACTGAAGTACTGGATCTGGTAGAAGAAATGCCTCAGCAGAAGTTACACCCCTTTTTTTTATGAGCATGTCATCTATACCAAATCTTTTATTACAACACCATAAGTGTGTCATTCTGTAACATAACAATATCACACTCAAGCACGCTATCCGACATTTTAGGTGGAATGCTCAAATTGCTGTCCGTCTCATGCGAGACAAAGCAAGCCTTACAACATCACAGCATTACTTCTGTGTATGTTATCCTCAAATGGAAATGTACTATTATTTTTATTTAAACATATCCTTCCTGACATTGCCACCAGATATATAATAAATGTTTAAGAGAGATTCTTTAAATAAATATCCTTCAGTGTCAATTTGTGTTCACTTATTCTGATTAGATATCTGATCCAAAGTACAAAGAATCAGACACATCGTATTTATTTTATTTTATTTTTTACGATGAGCTGCTCAGAGTATTACATAGCAGAGAATTTTGTGACCGGGGGAAAGAGAAAAATGGCAAATGGAGCTAGCTAGAGATACACACAAAAATTTCAACTGCAGAATGTATTTATCGAATTATCTACAGAATTGTCTGACTTTATTTTCTGAACCGATATGGGAGTGGAAGTGGCCATAAATGGGGTTGTCATGTTGCTGATAGCCAGGACGCTGACAAACATATTTAGTATTAAGCTACCGGTATTATAGAAACAAGGAAGGATCCAAGGTACAAATTCAATGGGGGTAATTGGAGCAAATATGGAATCTAAAATAAATACGACGGCTGTCTGAAAACAATTCAGCTATTGTCAGTATAAAGAGAATGGTTACATGACTGGATACTTTGTGGATAGCCTTGTATACTCCAACAGCGTTAAGAACCTCAAGACAGATTGCCAAAGTCACACCTGTGCACACAAAGAAGACCTTCATAAGACTGCACATCAATTTATAGAAGGCTTTCACAGAAATTATATCTTTTTTTGTTTGTTTGTTTTGTTTCTTAATATTATTATATTTTATTGTTAAATTTAAGGAGAGATATTGGTTGGCAACAATTAGATAGTTTCCCGATGTACAACTACACATCACATATCCCATGCATCGCATTATGTGCCCAGCTCCCAGAATCAGGTCCCCCTCCAATACCATATATCTGGTGCCCCC
>PVKE010038422.1:0-15453 GCA_004027555.1 Craseonycteris thonglongyai
TCTGAGAGTCCTGTCCACTGTGACTTTAATTCTGGGGAGAGAGCATTAGGGTAGAGAGTTCATCCTCTACGGGACACACTGTTGGGTTTGAGTTATGGTTGTGCACCTTACTAGTCAAATGACCTTGGGTGTGGTGCATAAACCTCTGAACCTCAGTTTCTTTGTTTGTATAAATGAGATTATAATGGTCCCATCATGTAGGTTTGTTGGGGGGATTAAATAGAAGACTGTATATAAGGCATCTGGAGCAGAGTGGTTTATAAATGCACATGTACATGGCAGCACTTATTGTTCTAGGACTTGATTAGTTCATTGAGTACTTAGGAGGAAGAGTTTCTGGGTGAGGGGAGGTGGTACTAGAGTAAGTGATGGGCAGTGTATTTGTTAGAATGAAGTTCAGCTACATGCAACAGAAAAACTCAAAGTTTAGGGGCTTAACATTGTAGAGATTTACTTCTCATAGAAAAGAACTATGGAGGTAAGAGTGCAGGGTGGGTGTGATCATTTCATGGTGTCATTTGGAACTCTGGTTCTTTCTCTCTGGGGTTCTGACATTCTTAGCTCATTTTCTCATGATTCAAGATGGCAGTTATTGGTCTCGCCATCATGTGCTCGTTCCAAGAAGCAAGAAAGGGGGAGGAACAAAGAGCTCTTAAAAGAGCTCATTTTCTTTTAAGGAAACTCCCAAGAATTCCCACATAACATCCTTTGCATCTCATTGGCCAGAACTTCACCACAGAGCCACAGCTAGCTGAAAGAAAGATGTGCTCTTTCATTTTGGCAGTCATGTGCCAGACACAAATCCAGGCTTTGTTAAGAAGGAGGAGGTAGAGAATGCGTGTTGATATAGGCAACTACCAGTAAGTTGTGAGTATTCACCCATAGTTTTTGTGGCTTAAAGTAAAAGGAATTTAAGTGCATAGAATAGTGTTTTCTAGAAGTATATGTCATTGATGATTTTAGGTAGTAAGTACATGGACATGTGTTATTTAAATAATGTTGTAACTACTTTTTACATGAGCAAATTAAAACTAGAATATCAAATCCAGAATTTCACAGATACCACATAATAATGTAATGGCCTCCCAAAAAGCTTAAGTGAGTCAATCCTTAAAAAATTAAGTATTATAAATGTAGGCATACAGAGATGAGAGAGACAGTATACACAGTGGTTAAGTGTGGACTGTGGGGTCAGACTGCATTTGAATCTGCGTTCTGTAATAATCAAATGAGTTAGTACTTTAAAGTTCTTAAAATAGTTCTAAGCATATGATAAGCATTCCATTAACATTTGTCATTGTTGCTATTATTTTTATTACTAGTATTGTGTTTTTATAAGTACTATTATTAATTACAGAAAATCCCACTTGGATAGAGGAGAAATTATGATGGTACAAACATGACTAAAATTAGGGAAACACTGGCTGAGAGGAATGAGATTGGCTGTTAACCAGGGCAAATCTTAGACACAGCTATAAATAATAGTTGTATTATGAGTTAAAACTAATGCTTTATAGTTTAAAGTGGTTCCATATAGGATAATAACATTGATTAGAGTTTATTGAGCATTTACTCTGTGCCAGGTTGGGATTTGCCTTAGAGATATTACTTTTAATTCTCCCCAAACTGTAAGCTAAGTGTTCTTTCTGTTCTACAGATGGGGAAACTTAGTCTCGGATAGAGTAAATAAATTATCCAATGCTCCATGTTAGCATGGGACCAGTTTCAAAGTACCTGCTGATAGACTTCTCTCCCTCATTTCCCTTTTAGGCTCTCTCCTACTTTTTGACTGTTCAGGATTCCTTCACTCCTCTCTTGCCTCTAGGACCCTCTGATTCCTCTTCCTTCACATTTCCCTTTTCATACTCCATTTGCCAGCTAGCACGTATCCCAGCCATTTCCTAAGTCTCTTTCCACTGTCAAAACTGACTTGTCTAGTATCCAGGTAGCTACAGGACACAGCAGATGGCAGCTTCAGTTTGGTGAACTAATCTATGAAAATGGACATTAATGCTATCTCTGGGTAATTTATGTTAGAGTGAGCCTGAAGATTTTAGGCAGGAAACAATTTAGCAGCCTTATAAGGCCTGCCCCACAGCCGACTGAGGGTGGCCTGTCATCTCCTAGGTCATTCTGTGTGTTTTATAAAATTGCTCTATCCTAGAGTTCTGATAATAGTGGAACACTGAGATAGTGATCAAAGGATACCACGCCCACTGGTGAGTGAGTGATCAGTCAAGAGCAAGGGCTCCAGTGTGCCTCTCTAGAGCCCAGCTCAGAGCCTGGTTCTCTGTAAGCACTGTCACTATGGTTGAGTGTACGAATCACTGACCAGAGGCCTTTTCAGATGTGATGGAAACAAAAGGCACCTTAGGGAATGGGGTAATGAATTATAGCGGGTGAAGTCTGGTTGGGCCTTCTGGACTTGATAGTCTTGTTGTGGTGGTTGTTGTGTAGGCTATAATGGTCTGTTTCACCAGTTAGCTTGCTGTCATCATGGGCCCTGTGTGTTTCTTGGCTAAAGTATGAACTGAACATGCACAGCCTGATGCTGGGATTGGGACATTCATCTTCCACTCTCTCCTATCTTTGGAGCTGGAGGCTCAATGTGTTACTCTTGTGATGTCATAAAGCAACTGATGTCTTAGTATATCCAGTGAGAATTATTTCCTCTTTTACTCTTCCTACAAATTGTGCCTTATGATCCATTGAATTTCACTTTTCTATTTTTCCAACATTTCTCATTTTCTGTCCCTTTTTTATCCTCTCTCTCAGACCATAGGGAAAGGAAGCAATGTTGCTTAGCAACCAGTATGAAACTAGTCAATACTGTTTCTAATATTAACCCATTAGTAACAAGTAAGCATTGCAATCCACATGTTACATAACTCTCCGCTAGCATATTTTAAGCTATGAGTTCACAAAAGTTGGCAGCCCAACTTAATGCTCTAATCACAAACATCAAGGATATTTATGGGTTGTTATAAATGTGAAAAAGTTCCAAAGTTGCAAGTTATAAAAATTGTCTATTTATTAAAGTAATTCACTTTTGGATTCTTCATTTGGAAATTTGCTATGATTATTTCACTTTTACTTTTTGAACAGAATAGTTTCTTATCTCAGCAGATCTTTTGTATGTGTGCTGGTTTGCTGTTTAGTCATTTAAGTTCATTCATCTGATGAACAGCAGATATATTTTCTGGATTGTATCATTCATTCATCTAATATTTATTGAACTCTACTATGTGCCAGGAACCATGCCAGACACTGTGGAGTTTCACTGTGAGCAGACATGGTTCTTGTATCAATCTTTTTGTCAGCAAAGTCTTTTTCTCTTTTCGGCTTCATCTGTTGAAATAACATATAATGATGCCAGGTTTTTAGATACTATAGTTACTCTTCTACTGGAATGGTTTCTTTGGCTTTGATTAGACAGTATTATTTTTAGGTTCTTTAGCCTTTTTATTTTTTTTAAGGAAGTGAGTAATAGGAGGCAACAAAAAGATAAATATTGACCAGCTTCTCTCTCATACGCATATAGGGGTATAGCTGACACTGACAGGTAAAGGTTTGAGAGCATACCTTGTCTTACACAGAGTTATGGTATCGACAAAATTGGCTTTCAGTGTTTCTCTTCTTACATATGTACCCCATTTTTTTTGCTACAGATGACCTGTTAAATCTCCCCAAATACCCAGCTCCCTTATGAGAGTCAACATCATCCACCGTTGATGGGGCATAGTGAGCTGATCTCTCCTTCTCCTTTTGTTGTTATTGACTTCATTGAAGACTCTCTACAAACAGATGAATCAGAATTCCTTGTAGCATTACTGATAAACAGGAGGACGAGTGAGTTTTGAACTGATTGCTTTGTTCTTCCCTCACTTGTCAGGGGGTGATTCTCTTCTCACACTCTATCTCCTGAAGTACTTGACAAGTAAGATGAGTAACCATTCTAGGGTGCTACATTGCCCTGTAAGGTGATGCTGGGAGGTTACTCATTTCCTCTGGGTCCCCAGAGTCCCCATAAACTAGGCCATTGTTGCATTGTGAGGGTTATGTTCATTCCCCTGTTATCTTCAATGGCAGTATTCCACAGTTCTTAGGCTTGGTCCCTACAAATTGATGGTTTCAGTGAGTGGAGAGAAGCATCTATGACTAGATTCTGTAAGACAAGCAAAAAGTTATTAATTCCAGCCTGAATGACCTTAGGTCCTTGCTTGTTATTCATTAAGTAATGGTTACAGAGGGCTCATCAAAGGGTGGTTTTGCACTAGATTTTGGTGGATGTCTCCAAAAGGGAGTAGGTATTGAAAGCCTCTAAGATATCATCATAGGGGACTTGGGTCCTTGCCTTTCTTTATTTGACACAGAAAAGGAGAGAAAATATATAGACATAGAACTAGTCATGGGCATAATTCTAGCAGCTTCCATTATTGAGCACCTACTATGTGACAGGCATTGCTCTAGATAGGCCCTTTGCATATATTATTTTTCAATCTTTTCAACAACCTTGCAAAGAAGATATTCATCTCTCTGATTTGCAGATGAGAAAACTGGGACTCAGAAAGGGAGGTCACCTTGCTTAATGTTAGGCAACCCACAACAACCAGGCAGGGATTTCAATGCAGACAGGGCCAAACTCTGCATTCCATTATCTCCCTGTTAGGTTATACTGCCTCCTTTGCAAGTTGGCTTCCACTTGAAGGTAGGGGAGAGCTTGGGGTTGTGGTGACCAATTCCAGATGTAGGGATTGTGGGAATCCATCCATTGATGCTCCCAGGACAGTTGTCATCATGCAAAAGGAATTAGCTCTTCCAGTCTATACCACTGGTCAGCTGAAGCTGTGGCAGTAATGGCTGAAGAAATGCAAGAACCAAATTTAAATTTCAGAACCTTCTTCTTGGTCTCTCATGTACTGTCTTGCTGTGTATCTTTCCATCTTTCCTTTCAGAACATGATTCCAGTTCCCTTTTACCTGGCTGGGTGTGGCTGGGCTTCTGTGAGTGAGCAGTGATTCTGCTGAAGATAATGATACCACTGTCATGAGTGCTTCACACAGGTTTGCTGCCAGGCTGAACATTTTATAAATATTTTTCAGTTGTCTTCTTTTGACAACCATGCCAAGTAGATGGTGTAATGCCCATTTTCAGTTGAGAAGAGAAAGACTCAGAGAGGTTAACAAACTCACCCAATCACATAGGTAGAAGATGGGAAAGCTGGAATTCAATTCTGGATTTTTGGATTTCAGAACCATTCTTAACCATTTTCCTGTGGAGATGAGGTAGGTGGCTCCTTGGTCTCCATCTTCTGGGTCTCTTAAAGCACAGATTCTGCACTGTGTACTTCAGCATGGCTTTTTCTGCTGTTGCATTTCATGGGTGTTCATTTTCATCTGTATGGTTAAAGTATAAGTACCTTGAGGGCAGGGGGCATGCCCAAAACTTCTGATGGAATGTGTAAAGATTGCACACTGGTGGTGTGCAGTGTAAGTTGGAGAAGTCCATTGCTTTTGTTCTTTTGGGCAACCATCCTGCTTTCTCCCCACTGCTTTTGACAGAGAACCCATATCCTGAGGAATTGAGAGCATACTGTCAGCTGCTGGGCTCCCTCTAGTAGATAAACTCTACAGAAAAGTAGTTGGGTATTGTTTTGTCTTCAGCCCATTTTGAATGTTATAGATCCTGGGAAACAGAGCCTAAGACAAAAGCTCTACTACTTACTCACTTGGTGCCATTGGGTTTGTTACTTTACCTTTTCCACCCTGGATTCCTTGATGGTAAAAGGGTCTAAAACAATGCTTACTTCATATGTTATGGTTTTGAGAATCAAGAGAGGTGACACACTAATAGAGCCAATGCTCAGTAAAACAGAGCCTTTGTGTTTTATGTTTTGTATTTTATTCACTGAATATTTCAATTGTGAATTTTTCATGGACGAGTATGAGGGTAGAGTATCAGGTTAAGAATTACCTAAGGCAGGGAATGATAGGATGAAAGGTTGCAGGTTTGAGGACAATAAAATATATTCTTGTCCTTTAAGGTACATAAATTCTTTTTTCATCCATTTCAGTGAGTTTGTTAGAATATGGACATGAGAGTAAGGAGTCTAGTGCATGAGCTGCCCCTAAAGTCCCTGTGCTGGAAATAGTTTGTCACATTAGCTCCTCTCATCTGGCAGAAAACAGGCATCCTTGCTCCTGCATGTGGCCCTCTTAACTTCTCCATGTGGCCTGCCATCCAACTTCAGCAGCAAGAAACTAAAAATATTTGTTGATGCTTCACTTGTTGCCTGCACTAAGAAGACAGCCTTTCAGCTTCCACTCAAACAAAGCTTCCCAGTCCTGGTCATAGGTAGAAGCTGTGGCATCTGGGGTCTGGCCCCTAGGCTCCACGTGGGTGCGAAGGAGGAGACACTGTCCCAGGAAGAAGAAATAGAAAGGCCTTCCACTCCCTGTTCTGGAGGCGAAGTCCACTGCCTATTTTAGATGGAGGTGGAGAAACGGATCCAGGCATATCCGTGACATTTTTCATGCTCCTTCCACTGCCCCCCTCCCCCCCCCAACCATGTCACTTTGTCTCTCGTCCATGTAGCATCCCACCCTCTTACAAAATATATCTCTTCTAATTCTCTTCCCCAGAATCTAGGAATCTTTCAAGGGCTGTCCGTCCTTGGCCTATGGCTGAACTTGGGATTAATTCACCTGCCCACCCCAAGTCCTGTCCACTCTTCTCTGGTCAGAGGAGGAGTCGTAGAAATATTTACCACAGAGAAGACCACCAGATTAGCTTCTCCAATGTTCTGTCTCATATTGGTGGCTCTCTTTAAATGTAAGAAAATTCAAATTGATGTAAGAATGCTCAAGTGCAATTTAGAGATGTGGTTTTGTTGGATTTAAAAGATACAATTTACATTTGTTTAATCATTTATGGAAATACAGTATGTGTGTATATATCCCAGAAGCATTTTGATATTTTTTGAATTAGCTCTCTTTTACAGTTAGAAGTTATGTACTTTAAAATGTAGTGTGTATGAATGGATATGTGCGTGCATATGTATGCATATATATGTGCATGTATTATGTCTACATGTGTGTATGCACATGTGTGTGCACACATGTGTGTACACACATACATACATATGCCAAAAGCGTTCTTATATTTTTTGTTTTCTCTCACCCCACGATGTTGTCCCTTACACGGGAGCAGGCCAGGCAGAGCTGGGGCAGGGGACCCAGTTGTACCTGGTTGAGCACTGACCATGCCCCATGAAGTCACGTGAAAGTGTCATCGTCTGGGCCCATGAAATGGCAGGCCTTTGCTTTGCCATCTTCACGATGTATCGGGTTCTTGCTGAGCTCATCCCTTGCAATAAGAGGATGGTAAGTGTTGCTGGGTGGCCAGAGAAGTGCTCACTGCTGGGAGAAAGCTGCCCTGGTCCTGCAAGGGAAAGCTGTCTGTGTTTCCCGGGAATCCATGCCCCACAGGGATGAGAGCCAAACCAGGAACTGAAGGAGGAGAAAGCAACATGAATGCAGGGCTTCCCCAGCAGTGGCCTGGTCTGCGAAGCGGGAAGGAACAGTCAAGGCCATGGGGCCTTCAATTTCTTGGCCACATGTCCTCTCAGCAGGATAGGGGAAAACCTGCCAAGTAGGCTGAGAGAAGTAGCTATACGGCTAGTCATGGTCCAAAGGCGCATGTCCCACACGCAGGGCTTGGGACGAGAAGGATGCCTCCATCATGTCGTCTGAACAGCAGTGTTTGTCCCTTTTGTCCGTGTCCCTGTTCAGGGGATCAAGGGAATGGAGGTACTGTCCCTGTGTGAGATGAGGTCACCCCCACAGCCAGGCAAAGGGTCCATGTGGCCTGCGGACCAGATTGCCCCTTCATGGCAGTGCTCAAGGTGAAGGCTGCAAGCCTCCGGTCCTTGATGCATTTTGCATTTTGAAACTCAGCTTTTGCAGCAGCTGCTGCATTCTGCCTTTTCAAGCCCTGGGTGTGAGAGGAGTGGGCTCAAGAGCATGGGACAGTAGGTACTGCCTTGCGCTCTGCCCAACCATCATTTCTTTTTATTTGTTCAAATTTTTTTGTTGTTAAATTTTTTGGGGTGACATCGGTTAGTAAAAATTACTTAGGTTCCAGGTATACAGTTCTATAGTACTTTATCTATGTGTTACAATATGGAGTGCTCACCACCCAGAGCCAGTTCTCTTTCCATCACCATATATTTGACTCCCTGTCCCCTCACCTTGCCCCTTTATCCTCAGGTAACCACTAAATTATTGACCTGGTCCGTGAGGTTTTGTGTCTTCGGTGCTTTCAGTTTTCTATTCCACACATGAGTGAAGTCATATGGTTCTTAGCTTTTCTGTCTGGTTTATTTCACTCAGCATGAGGATCTCAAGGTCCATCCATGTTGTTGCAAATGGCAGATTTTCATCTTTTCTCATTGCTGAGTAATATTCCATGGTATACATGTACCACAGCTTCTTTATGCAGTCATCTATCAGATGGCACTTTGGTTGTTTCCATGACTTGGCCACACCGAATAGTGCTACAAGGAACACTGGAGTACCCATGTTTTTACAAATGAAGGTTTTCAAGTTTGGGGGGTAGATACCCAGAAAGGGGATTGCCGGGTCATATGGTAGCTCCATTCCCTATGTTCTGAGGAAACTATATTTGTTCCTCTGTAGGGGTTGCACCAATTTACATTCCCACCAGCAGTGGATGAGGGTTCCTTTTTGTCCACAGCCTCTCCAGTGCTTGTTATCCCTTGTCTTGTTGATTACAGCCATTCTAACAGGTGTGAGGTGGTATCTCATTGTGGTTTTAATGTGCATTTCTCTAATAACTAGTAAAGTTGAGCATTTTTTCATATATCTGTTGGCCATTTGCATGTCTTCATGGGAGAAGCGTCTGTTTAAGTCTTCTGCCCATTTTTTTTTCAATTGGACTGTTTGTTTTTGTCGTTGTTGAGTTGTATGAATTTTTAATGTATTTTAGATATTAGCCCTTTGTCAGAGGCATTGTTTGCAAATATTTTTTTCCCAGATGGTTGGTTGTCTCTTTGCTTTGTTGTTCCAACCATCGTTTTTAATATACCTGAATTCATAAATTAAATGTTTAAGTCTTTAAGCCCAAAGCCTTGAAACCCTAGTGGATTATGAATGAGGATGAAGACTTTTTCCCTAGATATTTGTATTAATACAAAGGCAGCCTGAATACATATATAAACTCTGTATAAACAGTTATCCATGGCTGAACTGCTTGCCCTCCCCTCCCCAGTGGGGTAAGGTTTGACAGTGATCTTTTCAGAAAGAATGCCATGTTGGTGAAAGCCATAGTTATGAGGGGTTAGCAGAGCCATTCTTATATTTATTATTTCTAACATTGAGGGAGAATTCTGAGGAGGAATGGGAAATGGGAAAGAAAGTAGGAAAAGTAAGGAGGAATTTTTAAAAGTGGACAGAAAGTAAAGAAGGGGGAGTGTTAGAGATACCAACCATGGTATACAGCATATTTCATCTTATTAATCAGAAGCTCAGCTTAAATTAATGTAAGCATAAAGGAAATTTAATAGTTCATATATCTAAAAAGGCCAAGGGTAGATATATAATTTTCAGCATGGCTGGATTCTAAGCCCCCCACTAAAATGCAATTATAAGTGGCCTCTCTCCATCCACTTCAGGGAGCTATGTCATCCTACTAGATGACTCTGAGGCAGGTTTTCCTCTCAAGGAGGCAAGATGGCTGCTACCTCTAGGGAGTTTCTGTGTTATCTCCTCAGCAACATCAGTAAAAGAGATTCACTCTTATCAGCCATTCCCCCCACCCCCAAAAAACCCCCACAAATTGGGTTTTACAGGCCTTGATCGGGTCATGAGCCCATCCTGAGCAGTCTCAGTGGTCTGTGGGATATAATGTAACCAGTGGGCCGGCCTGGTTATATGCCTGCCTAGAGCCTGGGGTGGAGTCAGCTCCACAAAACTCAGCGATTGGGAGTGAGAGGTAACGCTGGACAGTAGGTATTCCCTGGGGAATACTAGGGTACTCTAATCAGAAGAAATGTGAATGCACGTTGGGCAGGCAAAGACCTGCCAAAGGCAGATGTGATAAATCTGGAAGGGGTTCTAAAGAGTCATGGATATGATGGTGGAATGATGAATGAAAACCATGGACAGCTAAACCTGTCCTTTGCTTTGGCTATGCAGAAGTCTGAATGATGGTGCAAACACGGCAGAGGGCTTTTGGATTAAATAGAAATTGGGCAAGGTATTTCTAGATAGCCATTAATTCACAGCATCTTTTTTTGTTGAGGCTATGGAATCAAATAATATGGATTTTAATCATACCAAAGCCAGTTATTCTGGAGGGCCTGAAAGTTGGCAAGGATGGGAAGTCATGTATTGAATTGAACATATTTTGATCACTTACTATTTAGTAGACACCAGGGATTTAAAAATCAATACTATATAGTTTCTGTTTTCTTTCCGAGGTAGTGGTGATTTTATAACTGTAGTCTCTTGAAAAGGAAATGTTTTCTTCTAGTACTAAGTTACTCAAGTTGTGCTCCCTGGAATACCAGGGGTGACAAGGTGTTCCACAACAACAAAAGAAGTATGACTTGATGAGTTTGGGAAATGTTGCATCTCTTTTTTCCCTCTCTGGGAGGGGGGGTTGACATTTGCAATGTCATTATCTGAGAAGCTTGGCAATAAGAAAACCTTCAGATTTTCTTCAAGCAGGTATTACAGCTAGCTTATGTGCCCATAGGATTCTTTCACTCACATAGTGTTGAATATGGTTCATAAAACAGTGCCTAGGGAATCATCTGTATTTTTTTTGATTTGCACACACAAAGCCACCTGGAAGGGCTTTCATCACTCAGTCTTCTCTCATATGAAAGGGACTTCCATCCACGCTGAATCTCTGAACAGTGTTTCCCCACCTGTAAGCCAAGTGCCTCACTATAACCAGCTTCCAGAGAGCTTCTCATGCAGATAGCCTTGGCTTAGCATTGCTTTGGCCTCTTCAGGTATCCTCATCAATAAATAGCCACCATAATGCCAATGTTTAGGCTAAGGCAACTGACTGAGTTTAGCTTTCCAGTTATCACCTTCTGCTGCTGGTACCCAAGATGCTTTGCGGAGGTGCATGGATATGTCATCAATCACGTAAGGAAAAGCTATGCCTTTTCCAATTCTCTTTCTGTCCTTTTAACTATAATTAGGAGAAAGTGTCAGTTTGGGGATAGTATTTTTTTTTCTTTTTTAACAAAGAGAACAGCACCCAGGCTCAAGGCCTTCAGCAGGTTGCTATATCTAAAGTTTATTTATTATCCTTACGCATATTTATCTGAATACATTCTACTTATAGCAGCCAATCCTCGTCTTTCCTTTATGATCATTACATAGAATCCACTTTTAAAATAACTGTAAGGGGAAATGATTGAACTTAGAGCAAGGTTTCTCCACCTCAGCACCATTAATAATTGAAACCACATCATTCTTTATTGTGGGAGCTGTCCTGAGCATTGTAGGATATTTATTAATAGCAGCATCCCTAGCCTCTACCCACTAAAAGCCAGTAGCACTGCCTTACTCCAAGTTGTGGCAATCAACAGAGTCTCCAGACATTGTCATATATCCTCTGGGTGTGTGTGTGTGGTTGTCCCTAGGCAGTGAGAAACACCCATTTAGAGCAAGATGAAGTAAATGAGAAAAGCAATGGCACATTAAGTATAGCAAAAGTTGTGATGGTGTTACAAATCATGGGCTTTTGAGGTCTAGTGAAGTTTAGTGAGCTGGAGGGTTACTACCTGGCATAACAATAGGACACCTCACCCAACTCCCATCACTCTCCACTTCAGAGCTTGTGTGTGCAAATCAGTGAAAATCCGTGCTCTCTGTTTCACTTCATAACAGAATGAGCTTTGACCATGTTGCATGTGGGCTTGCCCACTCTTGCAAAAATATCAAGTCCAGGAAAGGGAGCTACTTCCATCCCATCCCCATGACAAATGCCAAATTTCCAGAAATCCAAAAGGAATGCTGAGTCATAATTTGCTTCATTCAGAAACTAGAATGTGCTCTTGAGAGTTTGAACTACATTGCAAAATGGAGCTGGTGAATGAGCAAAGTTTAAAGATTCATTCAGCATTAGCATCTGTGAGGATTGCCGATCCTTTCATTAATTGGATTCAGGTTATATGTGTTTCATTTAGAAGCAGCTGCGACCACTAATGGAATGACCCCTGCATCATTTTCTGTTCTGAAGCAGGAGGTGAATGGCTTCTCTTATTATGTTGTGTTTGCCACTTGTGCTGACACCGAATGCTGATGAAATATGGTCTGCAGCCTTCAACCAAGCTCCCCTTTTTTAAAAGAATATTTTGTTTTCATTTTTAATAAAGAGACAGGTCTTGGGCTTAAAGGCATAAGGGCTTCACGTTACTTCACTGACTGCAACAAATGTATGGGATTTGGGAGAAATGGGTTTTCTTGTTTCTACCAACTGCCCTTCTTTCCCCCACAGCTCCCCACAACCCAGCAGGAGGCAGGCCTGGGTCCCTGAGGCTGCTCTGCAACCTCCATTTGACCTGGGGCTCACCTGTTGCCCACTCTTGTCTTTCTGTGCTCAACACACACAAGCCTATCTATGCTCGTTATTTTGAGCATTTAGGAAAACAAACAAACAAACAAGAAGCCTTAAGCCTCTTTGCTTACCCTTCCCATTTCTCCCTCTCCTATCAAAATTCACATTGGAGGGGATGCCAGGATGGCTCAGCGGGTTGAGTGCTTGCTTGTCTTGCAGCCCTGGGGTCTGAGGATCAAATCCTGGTCCCGGCCCGTGTGGACCCATATGCTGAACTGGGGTGGACCCCCAGTTTGGTTCTCTCTGGGGCAAGCTTCCCATGTGGGAGACCCCCCAGGCCAGTTCCCAACCTGCACAGCTTCATGCCCACCTGTGTGTGGAGTGAAACTATATTGAAAACTGATGATGTACAACTATGGAGACTGCTCTGGGCCCTCCCACTTCTTTCTGTCTCTGTCTATCTCTGTCTATCTCTGTCAAAAATAATAAAAAAAGATTCACATTGGTTCAGAACAGAATATTGTAATAACCATAATATTAACATTAACGTGATAGTAGGATCATATTTATTTATTATTCCCAGCATAACAACCATGAGTGCTCCTGTTAGAATGTCAACTTAGACTCTGTTACTTTTCTGCTAAAATCCTGCCAAAGGCTGATGTTCTCCCAAGGTCTTATGTGACCCTGAGCTCCCTGTGTCCCCCACCCTGTGCTGCCTGCTCCTCGCCCTCTACCTCAGCAGCTTTCTCCTGTCCGGGCTGCTCCTCAAGGACTACCTGGAGGGCCTTTCCTTTGATGTTCCTTCTCATTCTGTATTGGTATCTGGGAGGATCACCCTCTTCCCTCCATCATGGGCATCTCTCCTTACTTAAAGGTTGTGTCCAGGATAACCTAAATAGAACAATAAATAGTACAGAACTTGAAACAGTTATCCAAAAATTGCCCAAAGGCAAAAGGCCTGGACCAGATGGCTTTAGCAATGAATTCTACCAGTCATTCAAAGAAGAACTAATGCCCATCCTCCTCAAACTACTCCAGAAAATTCAAGAGGAGGCAGTACTACCCAACTCTTTCTATGAAGCTAATATCACCCTAATACCAAAACCTTGGAAAGACAATACCAAAAAGGAAAACTATAGGCCAATCTCACTGATGAACATTGATGCAAAAATCTTAAATAAAATTTTAGCTAACAGAATACAACAATGCATTAAAAAGATTATTCACCATGACCAAGTGGGATTCATCCCAGGGGCACAAGAATGGTTCAACACAGGCAAATCAATCAATGTAATCCAGCACATAAACCAAACAAAGGATAAAAACCACATGATTATCTCAATTGATGCAGAAAAAGCATTTGACAAGATACAACACCCATTTATGATAAAAAACACTGAATAAAATGGGAATTGAAGGAAAGTACCTCAACATAATAAAGGCCATATATGACAAACCCTCAACAAATATTATACTGAATGGGGAAAAGCTGAAGTCTATTTTCCTAAATTCAGGAACAAGACAGGGATGCCCCCTGTCACCACTGCTGTCCAACATAGTTCAGGAAGTTCTAGCCAGAGCAATCAGACAAGAGAAAGGAATAAAAGGTGTATTAAAATTGGGAGAGAAGAAGTTACACTGTCACTCTTTGCAGATGACATGATTCTGTATATATAAAACTCTAAAGACTCTATCAGAAATCAATTACAAATAATAGACAAATACAGTAAAGTCGCAGGCTACAAAATCAATGTCTCAAAATCAACTGCATTTTTGTAGGCCAACAATGAAACTTCAGAAAGAGAGATGAGAAGATCCATTCCCTTTGCCATTGCAAACAAAAAAATGAAATACCTAGGAATAAATCTAACAAAGAATGTGAAGGACTTATACACTGAAAACTATAAGACACTCTTAAAAAAAATTAAAGAGGACACAAAGAAATGGAAAGATATTCCATGTTCATGGATTGGAAGAATCAACATAGTTAAAATGGCCATACTCCCCAAAGCAATATACAGATTCAATGCCATTCCCATCAAAATCCCATAGTCATTCTTTCAAGAAATAGATTAAAAAATCATCAGATTTGTATGGAACCACAAAAGACCACAAATCGCAAAAGTTATCCTAAGAAAGGAGAATAAAGGTGGGGGCATCTCACTGTCTGACTTTTATCTGTACTACAAAGCCTCAGTAATCAAAACAGCGTGGTACTGGCAGAAAAACAGACACACAGACCAATGGAACAGAATTGAAAACCCAGAATTAAACCCACAAATTTATGGACAGCTTATTTTTGATAAAGGATTGAAAAATCTACAGTGGGGAAAAGAAAGCCTCTTCAGTAAATGGTGCTGGGAAAATTGGAAAACCACATGCAAAAGGCTGAAGGTGGACTGCGATCTCTCACCATATACCCAAATTAACTCAAAATGGATTAAAGACCTCCAAATAAGAAAGGAAACAATAAATTGCATAGAAGAAAACATTGGCACTAAACTTATGGACCTGGGATTCAGGGACGACTTTATGAATCTGACCTCAATGGCAAGGGAAGTAAAAGCACAAATAAACAAATGGGACCTTATCAAACTAAAAAGCTTCTGTGCTGCAAAGGAAACCATCAACAAAGCAAAGAGGCAACCAACCAACTGGGAGAAAATATTTGCAAACAATGCCTCTGATAAGGGGCTAATATAAAAAATATACAAAGAACTTGTACAACTCAACAAGAAAAAAACAAGCAATCCAATTAAAAAATGGGCAGATGACCTTAACAGACACTTCTCACGTGAAGACATACATATGGCCAACAGATATATGAAAACATGCTCCACTTCACTAGCAATT